>JAHBCN010024262.1:0-12065 GCA_019359885.1 Listronotus oregonensis | reverse complement strand
TGTAACTTAATTCTGTGGTAAAGTTTATTAAAATCCAGTAGTAGGTTTGTATTTTTGAGAGTACTATGAACAGTGTTGCCAGATCAAGAATAATAAGGACATTTTAAAGAAATATCATGAAAAAATAAAGGAAAGTTATTGGGTTGTAAATCCATTCTTTTTTGTCTAAGAATCCAGCATCATTGATATCTGAGCAATACGACCTGATTGATTTGATGTTAAATTCTGCGTTTAATTTTTTAACCAAAAATTTACTTATCAAATTTAGATGCGGCTAAAAGGACGAATATAAACCGATATCAAATAAGAAAAAAATATTCCTCTACCCTTTGTCACACTATATTTGTGTGAGTCAAGATTTTTAGTTGATGTAGCACAAGACTAAATATCGATCATATTTTGATGCAGAATCAGATATTTGATTACAGCTGTCGAATATCACATCAGACGTAGCCGTGTTACGTCAATTCAGACAGGCTCATATATCCTATTAATTTTTTTATTCACTAATAAATTTGTATGTTTTTTTTAATACTATTTGAAATAAAAATAATGACTACTGACACCTCCCACTCCATTCATATTTTTCATAAAATATTTTACAGTAAATATTAGAGATTAAAAATATATTTGGTGCACCGCCAAATATCGTTTCTTTGAAAAGATAGTTTAAGAACCCCTGATTTAAAGTAGTACACAAAACAACTTGTCTTAAGAATTGAATAAAATTGAAATTTAGGGTTATTAAAAGTGTCTTTTATCTAATTGAAAAAAAAGGTTTTTTTTTTCCTAAAGCAAGATATATTAACAATCAACGTTTTCTTGACACTAAAATCTTGGACTTCCATTCGTTTAAATTAGAGTTTTTATTGTATGTACAGGCAATGACGAATAACTTGAAGGATTTTTCTTAAAACATCTAAATTGCCACCGACATTGTATCAAATTCACAATGGAGAAGGAGTAAAACTCGGCACTACCTTTTCTTGACGTTCTATAGTCAAAAGAAATAATGAACATATACAAACCTCGGTATAGAGAAAACCTACCCACCTTGGACAATATTTACACCAGAATTTTAATTACTTCAACGAAACGAAACAGGGGGTCATACGTACTCTATATAACCGCGCAGTGATCCTATGTAACAGTAAGGAATCTTCGCAAGAGGAAATACGTAACATAACTAGGAATCTTAAGCAAAACGGTTACAGTAAGAGACTGCTAAAGGAAACAATCGAAAAATATCAAAATAAGACAAGAAACTCTAACTTGAACGAGACTCCACATGACCAAATATTTATAACACAATTCCATATATTAAAGAAATTTCGCAGAATTGCGAATAAGTATAATATTAAAATGACATTTCAATCCCAAACTACTCTAAGAAGTATTCTTACTAAGACGAGACCGCGCAGTGATCTTATGTAACAGTAAGGAATCTTCGCAAGAGGAATTACGTAACATAACTAGGAATCTTAAGCAAAACGGTTACAGTAAGAGGCTGTTAAAGGAAACAATCGAAAAATATCAAAATAAGACAAGAAACTCTAACTTGAACGAGACTCCACATGACCAAATATTTATGACAATTCCATATATTAAAGAAATTTCGCAGAATCGCGAATAAGTATAATATTAAAATGACATTTCAATCCCAAACCACTCTAAGAAGTATTCTTACTAAGACGAGACCGCGAAGTGATCTTATGTAACAGTAAGGAATCTTCGCAAGAGGAAATACGTAACATAACTAGGAATCTTAAGCAAAACGGTTACAGTAAGAGACTGCTAAAGTAAACAATCGAAAAATATCAAAATAAGACAAGAAACTCTAACTTGAACGAGACTCCACATGACCAAATATTTATGACAATTCCATATATTAAAGAAATTTCGCAGAATCGCGAAGAAGTATAATATTAAAATGACATTTCAATCCCAAACCACAAAGTTTTAAATAATGACTGTATCTATCAAATTCCCTGTGATTGTGGTGTGAGGTATACATAGGGAAAACATCAAGACCATTCAAAAATAGAGTTAGAGAACACAAAAAACATACGGAACGAGGTGAAACGTCGAAGTTAGGGATTGCCGAACACGCTTGGTCAAAACAACACCGCATACAATGACCGGAAGCAAAAATTACTAATAAAGAAACCCACTGTAAAAAAAAATTAAAGAAGCTGTAATAATTGTTAACAACGAAAATGTATTTAGCAAGCTTAGTATCGAGATGCCGAATATCTGGCAGCCGTTGCTGAATTGTGAAAAATCGGTCAAACTTCGGTGAACAACGGATAGTATATAAGTCGTAGCTTTTAAGAATAGTTTTTAATTATCACTTGAAACGTTGTGTATCAATCAACAAATAAAAACAATGGAAGTTCAAGATTTTAGTGTTATGAATTAACAATCAAATTGTGTATAATTAACATTCTCGATGAAAGCTATAAAAACAATAAAATTGTTTATATAAATTTGACGTATTGATAATGTAAAAAGTCTAAATTTATCATCTTAACTATTAAAAGTAGTTTGTATTGCTTTTTTGTCAATGTGTTATTTACACATTCAAGAACAAAAAATCGCTATTATGCGTCTTTTTTTATGGTAACAATAATAATGTAACGACAGTGCAAACGGAATATTACTTATTAATTTTATATCCTCAACAACGGGTACCATCTATAGATACTATTAAATACATAGTAAGAAAGTTTATTGAACAAAAAAGCTTTAAAATAAAGAAAAGGACTGCAGCACGAAATGAAAACAAAGTTTTGGATATCCCCGTTTTTTCAGGATAATTATTATACTTTTTCTATTGGACTAACACTAACTATTTTAAATAATTTTAGCAAATTTATTTAGCCTTTAAATTTTACAAATTTTATCCTTATAAATTTATGTCCGTTTAGAATCTTCCTGAACAAAACATGCAGGACCGACCTAAGTATGCATTGGAAATAGCTAGGTTTATGCAGCAGGATCCAAAGTTTTTAAATAAAATTCTATTCACCGACAAGTCTTTCTTTACTTTAGCAGGAATGTTTAATCACAAAAATAAACATTATTGGTCCAGAGAAAACCCTAAACAAATTCAGCAACATAACAATTTTATTGTTTCCATGGCTTTCTTGACACTAATATAAAACTTTTTTGAAATTTGTTAATAATTTAACCTAAAATATTTCAAAAATGGTTCATCCAAATATCATCAATGTATATATTTTTAAAATCAGAAAAAAAAGATCTTTCGTTGTAGCGCATAATATACAGGGTGTTTTATTAAAAAAAGTTGAAGTTGCCTATATTTCTCCAATTTTTTATTACGATATTTTTTTACTGATAATTTCAAAAGATAAAATGGAAAAAATCCTACAATTTTTATATAAAACATTTTTTTCTGTCTTCAAAAATAAAGGCCTCAGAAGCCACGTGAATATAAGACCCTGTACACTATTTTCTTCTTTTTTTACGTAATCGCCGTTATGAAAGGAATATTTTAGGATTAGGTGGGTCTAAAAAGTTATATAAAATAGTGTAAAATGTAATTGTATTACGAACAGATCTCATGTGTTGTGTGAACAGTCTTCTACAAAAATAATACTTTCAAGCATTGAGAACCTCTAACTTTTGGTAAAGCGTATTAGATCTTGTTTGGACCAGGGCTAAATTTTGGGAACCCCTGATTTAAAAGATTATAATAAAATAAAAAATAATTTTAAAATAACTTTTGTCTTTATTTTTGAGCCGGCAATTTTTCAGACCACTTTAAATTGTTTAGAACGTAAACACTTATAACACGACAGGGGAATGATAGACAAAATTTAAAGGACGAACCCTTGTCTCTCCAGAAATTGCATACTTACATGCCAACTAATAATTTTGAGATGCAATTCCGCTTAATTAAAAGCTGCCATAGCAGACATGACATGCACCGCCTACTAGTATTTTCCGTCGCAAATTTAAGCGACATTCCCATCATTATTTGTCCGCTTTAATTAGTTCATATGACTCAATTCTTAAGGTAGAAGACAGCCAGTGACAGTGACGTTAATAAAATAAAATAAAAGGTAAGACATTGTGAAAATATTTAAACAATATGTGTTTATTTGCCATTTGGTTTACCTAAATGTGAAAGGGTTAAAAGATCTTTCGCTGTGTTTTCTAAACTGCTTATTTTTGATTTGCTGTATTACTATTCTACAGAAAGTTAACATAAAAAAATTAGTAAACTTTAGTAAATGTTAATTATTTAGAAGTGGGGATCCACTGTTATTTAGCCATAAAATTTTTAAAATTGACATATCAAAAAGTTTTTTATTTTATTTTTTGATTTTAGCTAAAAATTGTTTAATGATCGAAAAACAACCAATTTGTAAAGATTTTTGCAATAGAAAAATTTTAATTCATAAATTTAAAATTTTGACTTTTGACCGCAAACCTGAGGGTCATCCGATAATATTTTGCATATATGTATATAAATATATATATATATATATATATATATATATATATATATATATATATATATATATATATATATATATCAATAAAATAAAATACTAAAAAAAATTGTAACTATCTTCATTTTTCGATTCTTTGTGCCCAAAAAACAGTGGAATATGATAAATATAGATAAATACCTAGTAAACTTAATAATTTTTTTAACGAACATTTTTTTTTAAATGATTAAGCTTTTCTAGAAACCGAAAATTTTGTTTAAATGCTTTAAAGACACAGTTAGGTTCGCTATCGCGATAGAAGTCTGCCAGTTCTCATCCGCTTCCAAGTTTTACAAAACTTTTTAAAAAAATTGTGACAATCCACGAAGGGTTAGTGCCTATGTTTAAACATATGAAAGGTGTTTTGGTGAAAGTAGCAGGTTGTTTATTAATACAAAATACCCTCCTAAGATAAAGGGGACAAGAGGGAAGTCCGTGGCTTCTCCAGTAATGCATAGGAGTGGTACTTTGTGTTTCTTTATCAAATCATTTCAACTTGTGAGTGTAATACTATGAAACGGACTTAAATGGTATAAAAATATTCGCACCGAGTTAAAAAAAAACCTGTCCTTCTTTTATAAGTATTTCTATAGCTTATGCTCGAAAATACTAGTCAGTATAGTTATTTCCTTGCACTTAAAAATAGGTCATCACGGAGTACTACTTTCATTTATCCCTTTTCAGTCCATCTGGGAAAGCTCCGAACTTCCCACTTTGTTAGTTCTGTCTTGACAAGGGTGCAAAGAAAATAAAACCTACGGCGTCCAGAAGTCTTTCGTTTTCCTTAAAGCCTTTAATTCTTTGCTATAAAAATCTACTCTACCTACATTAGTACTTTGGTTGTAAACCTTCATAAATTATGCGAAGATTTAAAAAATTCATGTATTTTAAAAGAAATTGTTTTTATATTTTCAAATGTTCGTTCCCGTTGTAAAAAAAAAAAAATTTTACACTTCTTTAAAAATGTAAAAGCCCGGAAAATGTATTCTTAAAACTAACTAAACCAAAAAGGACTAACAATATCTTAGCTGATGTTAGCTCTACATAAAACCAATTTGTGTTTCGTGCTCTCTATACTTGTTTTTGTAAAATATTTTTGTCCTTTTTTGGTAAAATATAGAAGTTCTACTTTTAAAGCCAAAGGGCGGGCGTACAATTTCATTTACATTTTGTCTAAGGAAAATAATAAAAAAAAGGTTCATCCGGACAAAAAAATATTTGCCAAGAGACAAAAATATATTAAAAGTAATATTTAAAATATTATAATTAAACATGGATTTTAAATAATAATTGTTATAAAGCTTTTTTTACTAGTCCAACCAGAAATGAAAAATAAAAAGAAATAATTTTTTTATTCCTTTGCGAATAATATTACAGAAATATCAATAAACATTAATGAAGCATAAGAAAAATTAGCAAATTGTTGCTAAATTACTTGGCTTGACAAATAAATTTATTACTAAAAAGAAATGCTGGTTATTTAGTTGGTTGGTTATTTTGAAAAAGTTTTAAAATAATGAAAAATCGTTTATTTTTTTGTGTGTCACTTAACAAAAAAAAAGTTTCAAAAATTTTACATTTTTAGTATCATGGTTAGTTTTAAAAATTAAATCCCAAGTTTAGCTTTGTCAAGCTTATTAGAAACTTTTATGAAGTTTCGTTAAAGTAATTTTATTCTCAAAAAATATTACCCATGAGACCAAAGTCATTGTTATGAAAAGCAATTTATCAGAAAGAGATTCTTATCTCCATATTCCTTTTAACGCTTATCATTGAAAATCTGAAAATTGTATTACTTTTTTAACTTAAAATGTTTACTACAATGTACTTGACATACAGTGAATTTAATTGCAAGGAAGGAACTCAGTCCCCAAACCTAAACCAACCACCTCCCTTTTCTAGGTATGAGTTTTTTTTATCGTTTCATGTGGCGTAAATGCTTACGTTAGCAAAGATTAAGTTTCCACACTTGAATAAGGTTAACCTGACATTCTTTGATCTAAAGTTACCTTTAGTGTAACAACTGCTAATTGAGTTTTCTGGATGTCATTTCGCAGGTTTCCTGCGCGTTTCTTGGACATTAAAATAGTCCATAGTGGAGTGGATTTACAAAAAGTGGCTCCCTCGGCAAAAATCATTTGTTCACCAATTTTATCAAAAAACACATCTACTTTTCACCTTCTTAACTATAATTAAAAGTCACTAGAGCCTTTTCTTACTTCTTTACCTGAACTCAGTAATTGCTTCTCGCATTAATAAAATGATTTTTTATTCAAATACATTTTTTTGTTTCGTATAATCCTTTTTTACATCCAACTTTAAAAGATGAACTTATCTTTAGGTCTAAAGTTCTGTGTCAATTTTTTTCTTTACTTGCATCTGTTTTTTATAAAATTACAACTATTTTTAAAAGGCTAGCAAATCAAGTGCGTATTTTCTTCCATGAATACCAAAAAATCCTTTGGGCTGAATAGCTTCTAGCAATCGTCTAAAACCTGGAAGCCTTGGAACCTGTCCATACTCGCGTCTATTAAATTTTTTAAAGATTTATGCATCTTTTTTTGAGAAGCTGGAATGCTGTGCTAGTGCAACCAATCCCCAAAAAATGATCAAAAACTCTTCATTATAATATAGACCTAGTTTTTTTTACGATTGTTTTTTAAGGTAATGGAAAAACCAATAGCTTTTTAGCGAAGAGACCGTATGTTACCGTTTTTCTGAGTATTTCTTTTAATTAGGTGGTAAAAAAACTGTGTAAACGGTACGTCGCGAAATAGAGCTGAGACGAATCTTTAGAAAACGGAATCGATTTACGGATCCTCGCAAAGGAGTCGAATTACCAATACAAATCACGATTCCTTTTTTTATGAAAAAAAAGGAATCAAATCTAGGGAATCGATTCATATTTATCGGATCACGAATCCGGATCATCTTTAGTTTTTATACGTACAAAAAATGGTAACTACGATACGAATGATACTACATAATCCACTATTTTGAAGTGCTTTAACCCTTAGCCAAATTATTTTTGGTAAAGTTTTTTAAGTTTGATTATATTATTTCTGAGATCAACATAAAACCACTCCTTCATCCTTTTTTCGAACTGTATTTCAAAACTTGCGATGGTACATCTTAGATCTTCATAAGGTTTTTAAATGTGATTCTTGAGATAATCTCCAGCAACTTATAAATGGGACATCTTATTGTTATTTTACTTAAAGTTTCGCAAGTACCGTTTAATAATTTCTCTGCTTGGAGAGAATACACATATGTTAAAATTTTAAATTCATTTTCGTAAGACACCCTAAATAGATATACAGGGTGGCCGGCCATATTTTGACCCATTTTAATCGAGAATAACTTTGGAACAAATAAAGGTATCAAGATGCGGTTTTTGCAGATGCACTTATATTTCTTTAAAGTTTATTCTCGTACCTTCACGATTTTATTGTGACATTTCATAGCTAATTTTCCATTATAGGACAACTATGTTATTTTAAATGGAACACCCTGTATATGTTTCTATATTTTCAAAATTTAATCTTTGCCCTTTAAAAAAATGTAACACAATTTATGGTTATCTCAAAAAACAACGTATTTATTGACCTTCGAAAAATTGACTGCATGTCGACCAACAATATTATTTAACAATTAAAATTTGCTTCATATGTTACAAAAAAAGGATCCCAAAGGTTTAGGTTATTCACAAAATAATAGTTACAATAAGGTTACATTACTTTTAAAAAACTACTGTAAATGTTGAAAATGCCTTCCGCCGACTTCGACGCACTTATTTAAATTCGAAAAAAACTTATTAAAACTATTGACTAAAAATTCTTAGGAATATTTTCTATTATGTTTCGGATATTAATTTTTAATTGCTCTAAATTTTGTGGAAGTGGACTATAACACCTCTCTATCACATATCCCCACAGAAAAAAATCTGGAACAGTCAAATCTGGTGAACGAGGTGGCCAGGAAATAGGGCCTCCTCTTCCAATCCACCGGTTTCAAAAACGTTGGTCAGTGAATCCTTGGTAATGTTAGCATAATGTGGTGTAGCCTCATCTTGTTGAAAATAGACGAAATTCAATAGATTTTCTTCTTGGAATTGGGGATAAAAAAATATTTCCAGCATATCAACGTAAGTCAAGGGTTACAGTTGGTTCATGAAAAAAATGGCCCATAATTTTTTGCTTTGACATACCACACCAGACTGTGACTTTTGGCGAATCTCTAACGTGTTCGTTATATTGTCGAGGATTTTCTGTTGCCCAAAACCTGCAGTTACGCTTATTTACTTTTCCATTGAGGTGAAATGTGGCTTGTCTAATTATTAGTCTCCCCAAAAATGTATATTGTTCCACAAATTTTGAATTCTTGGAAATTCCACCCTTTGTGGAAAATTTTTTTTTTTTGTAACATTTGAATTTTGTATGGTTTTTAATTTAAGTTTTTTTCATGATTTCTTGTACTGTATTTTTTGGAATATGGACTGAACTTGAGATTTTCTTGTTAAAAAATTTTGGACTTTGAACCCAAATTTTTAAAGGGTTTTATTTGAAACTATTTTTACAATTTTTTTTTTTACGGGCTAAAACCTGTTCCAAATTTTCTGTCCTTTTAATTAATTTTTTGGGGGACTTTTTAAACATTTTCTTTTTGCTGGGCTTTTCGTTTTTTGGCAAAATAAAAACAATTTTCCTTTTTGCTTGGCTTTTTTTTTAAAAAAGGAAAAAAACGAGGGGGGTTTTAAAAAATTTTTTTCCACAGGCGATTTTTTAAAAAACCTTTTAAAATTATTCCTATTCGACATACATAATTTTTGGAGGTCAATAAATGCGTTATTTTTAAGATAGCGATAGCTTGTGTTACTTTTTTTTAAAGGGAAAGATTAAATTTTAAAAATATTGAAACATATACAGGGTGTTCCATTTAAAATAACAAAGTTGTCCTTTTCGGAAAATCGGCCATTTTGTTTTTGACTAATGGAATGTCACAAAAAAATGGAAAGATACGAAATAAACTATAAAGAAATATAAGTATATTTGCGAAAACCGCATCTTGATATCTATATTTGTTCAAAAGTTATTCGCGATCAAAATGGGTCAAAATATGGACTGCCACCCTGTATTACAATGTCCCAATTAAAAGTCCCTTAGGGCTTACTCAAGGGTAACATATTAAAAAATTATGGAGATCAAGAAATCGAATACTTTAAAAACCAAATGTAAGTAAATTTTATGTCGGTTTTTAGATACCACACTCTGTAGTTACGGAAAAAAATGTTTCATTTAAATGTTGTTTCTCTAGACCTGAAAAACCACATATTTTCGTTAAGAACCACATGGACTACATGTTAGGTGTGTTTCCTTATTTAAAGATTTAAAGAGGTAGATTTGTTTCAAAATTCTTTATCTTTATATCCAAAAATCAATGTAATGCTTATTAAGAATCTTGGGTAAAAATTTGGAGATTTCAAATTAAGGATTTTGGCCATTATAAACCTTTTTGCCTTAGATTCAGGATAAAAGGGTGTTTAAGGGTACTAGGTCAAAATTTGGGAAATTAATAATCTTTGGTCAAAATTTGGAAATTTAAAATGGCAAATAGCAACTTTTGGTATTTATAAACCGACTTGTCTCAAATATATAAAATATAAAAAATTATTTCCTTTTTGAAATCGAATTCTTTCAGAAAGAAATTTATTCCCGGGTTTTTTTAAAATTATAAAACGAATCGGGGGCACGGATCCTTTTTTTTAAAGTAATTGTTTCCATCCTTCATATCTAAAAGAATCGATTCTAGATTTGATTCCAAAAAAAATCGGTTGGGGTCCAGCTCTGTCCGAAAAAAACCTATATGTAATTGGAAGGATTCCGTCACAAAAGATCAGGGGCAGCATTTTTTTTTTTGTTTCCATAAATATTACTGAAAATGCTTAAAAATTAAAATTTTGATATTGCACTTTATAAAAACGAATCAAAAAGGGGTTTAAAATATTTTCTAAATAAATGAACAAGACCTGTCACTATTGATTGACATGCTGACAAGGGTGATACGTCCTCCGATCCCCCCAAACTATTTTAAATGATTTTGAAACGGCCTTATGATTTTAATTTTTTCCCTTACCTCAAAGTCGGCAACTGTCATCTCTATAAAAAAAGCACTACGAAATAATTAAAAAAGGGGAAAAAAATGAAGATGTCACTACAACGTAACAACGCGACGGGAAATCCCGTAGGCGTTGCTCGACCTGTCCTCCGGCTGCTTATAATTACGTCTAGAATTATTGTAGGTACTGACTAAATCTAGATTTCCGAGGCTGTGTTGGTTGCATTTATCTTTTTTTCATCAGCTGCTTGTCATGTTATTGATGTTTAAATAATATGCAATTTGATTGTTAATAAGTGGGTTGTCTTGGAGAGGAAGCAGAGCCGTTTGTACTAATAATGAAGCTACATTTTAATTTTAGAAATTAACAAAATTATAGTGTATTTATTTATATTTAAACCAACAAAAAACCAGTCATAAAATTTGCTGTCGCGTCTTTATTTTCTAAACTTTTAATACCGCCGAAAGTACATTCCAAAATTTTTGTTCAATTTAAATAATTCTTACTGATTTTTTCCAAGTACTAAAAATCTATAAATACAAATGTTCTTGTATTGATAACCTTTTAACAAAATAATTTAGTGCGAAAAATCGCTTAGTTTTAGGAAAATGCCTAATTCGGTTAATTTTTTGATTAACTCATCCAAACATAATGATTTTTGAACATTCTCAGAAATGCCCGGCCAAAGAAAGGTTTTTTGGGACCTGTACGGATTGTTTACTTAGCATATTTTAAGGGTTTCTTGCTACCGAAGATTTATAACTGGTTTTTTTGTTAGTTTAAATATGTATAAATACACTTTATATACATTTTATTTGAATAGGATTATTATATTTACGTAATTTATTATTATAGTCTGTCTCAAAGTATATCGTTATGGCTTTTGACGGAGCATACCCCAATAAACCTTTAACGATTTACCTATTGTCATTGGGTAAACCCATTTGTTCATAAGGGCAGGGGTGGGCCAGGCATTTCTTGAGTATTAACCATTTGGCATATAAATATTTTGGCAAATATTTTAGTGGCAGTGTTGAATAACCGTTTTTACTGTGCGTTTCAAAAAAGTTGTTTTACGAGAATATAACTATGTCGCGTCGAAATCATTTGTCATTAGATGCAAAACAGGTTGTGAAAAATGTGTATGAAACTTGAATCAGTAGAGATCTAATTTAAAAAAGAAGCTTTAAAAAAAACCCGTCTACTTACAAAAACTCCAATATCATCGATAAGGAATATTATTATTAGTGAAGATTTGAACAAAAGAAAAAAACGTAGTGATTTTCAATCTCACAGTATAGACTATAGTGATCAGGACCTAATAAGAAGAAAAATATATTGTCTTTATAAAAGCGGAGTTATTTCTACCTTGGATAAACTGAAAAGAAGCTAGACGAAGCGCCCAAAATAAATATTAATGCCACCCTCCATAG
>JAHBCN010024261.1:0-12120 GCA_019359885.1 Listronotus oregonensis | reverse complement strand
GAATATTTCCCAAATTTTTAAAAACTTTTGCTAATCTTTAAATTACGCCAGGTTACTAAAGTCTGCCTTTTTTGTGTACATTTACAAAAAATCTGGGTAACTTAAGTAAAGTAATTAGGTTAAATTTTGATACTTATTTTTTAAAGAATGCAAATTAACTACAAGTTGTCAAGTTGACCCTATACTTGTGCATAGAGGATCATATTAATTTGTTTGTCGCACTAGAGATATATTTAGGCTAAAATACCACTATTATTTTTGTAGTTTAAAAGAGAGGTCTGTGACGATTAACAACTTTAGACTTGTATAACGAGCAATACGTTCTTGGATGAATATTGTAAAATTTAGTGTTAAATTTATTTTTAGGTAAAAACATATAAACCATATGTTTTTGCTAAATAAGTAAAACTTGTTCTACTTTTTGACCAAGCTACGAAAAAAGCAACATTTTCTGGTTTTAGCCCAAATAATTATCTTGTACTTGGAAGTTAAAAAATAATTTTAAAATTGCACAATAAATTGTAAGTTTCTTAACCTGGATAAAATTAACTTTGGTAAAAATTAGGTATACCTCCTTTAAACCTTTTTGAAAAATTAAATATTTCCTTATTAATTTATTAGATTTTTTAAAATTATTACGTATAAAAAAATATGTATTTTAAACATAAGGTCAGTTAGTACTATAATACATGGTAAAAGTAATATCTCTTTAGAGTAAAGCGACAAATATATAAAGCATATTTAAAATATCATATTTGATAAAAATGATACCTATTAAAAAATATATTAGCTGTATACCACAAATAACACTTAAAAAAATGACATCCGGTGACAATAAAAGATCAATGAAAATATATTATCTGTGAACAGTATGCTATGAAACAATTTAAAAAACCAGATACATTATGTTTCTTTTTTATCTTTCTGACAGCTCACCAAGGCTTGTAACTATAACGACTAGGTTCTCTCGTGTGTGCCGGATTTTTTGGTGGTTTAAAACTTTTTTCTCCAGATTCTTCAAAGTTGTCCCTGTACCGAAACATGCCGATATTGTATTTTATGGTACCTTTGAGACAACGCGGTTGTGTCAACATGGACGTTATACAAGTAACTACTTTTGCCTTCTACCCCCATTAATGTTTGGCTAATGTCAGTCAGACTGGACCTACAGTTTAACGTGTGTTTTGAACCACAACCAACGACACACAGTGTTCCTCTGCAGCTACAGTAGCCAATCTAGTTAATTACCGCCCCCAGCGTTGTTTAACTTTGCTGATCTCACAGAAAGCATGTATTTCATTTTTGCTCTGTATTTTTCAATTATAACTTAATTTTTTCAAGACAGTTTACAATATTTGTCATCTGAAAAAAATTTGGGCGGCTGGCGATCCTTCCACCCAGGGGCTGATGGTAAGCCAGTGAAAAAATCTTGCGTACATATAGGCAATGGCGACGCGCATTTCGAGATACATAAAAAGCCATTTTATTGTGCAGCGTTTTGTTTCTATTTTTGTAAATATTTAGTTTTTTGTTTATTTATTAATAGTAAACGTCGCAGGAAAAATCTGTATTAAAAAACCTGCTAAATATAATACAATAAGCGGTGTTTTAACAAGGCAAAAACCAATATAATGTACCACCGTCTCTTCGTCTCACCGTGTCTTTCCGGTGCGTGTTGTCAGAGTATCGCCTCACCGTGCCGGATCCGCGTTCGACCCCGCCGGGAGACGTATTAGGTAGTAATTTTTTTAAAATAACGTCCGTGGTGGCACTACCGGTTGTCAAAAAGGTGCTGTGAAAGCAACATTTGCATGTTTCAGTGCTTGGGCAGCGTTGACGGAAAGGGGGAAAAAAATGGGTTAAACATCGGAAAACCCCACTCACGGTACCTTCTTGGAGCATTTTATATATATAAATATATATATATATATTATTATTATATTTAAATTTTATTATATATTATATAAAAATTTTATATTATATATTATATATTATATATATATAAAATATATAAAAAATTTTAATTTATTTAAAAATAAAAAATTAAGATTTTAATAGTAAAAATTAGCAAGTAAAAAAGTAATTTCACAAAGTAAAAAAATTTTTAATTTTAAAGGGGGAAAAAAACAAATTAAGCCAATTTTTTTTAAATCGTAAAATTTAAAAAAGTTAAAAAAGGGTTTTTAATTTAAAGTAAAAAAATTTTTAAATGAAAAAATATGGCCTTGAAACCCAAATTTTGTTTTTTTATTAAATTTTTTGCCCCAAAAAAGGACTCTTTAAAAAAGTTTTTTTTTAAAAAACCTTTTCTCTTTAAAGGCTTAAAGTAAAATTTTTTAAACGAAAAAAAATTCGTTAAAATTTTCGATTAAAAAAAAAATTTTTTTAAATTTGGTCAACCCACAAAGCCAAGTGTTTTGTCAAAGAAATTTTTAAAAAAGTTTGGAAATTTCTTAGTATTAAATTTCCCCCTGGAAAAGAAAATTTTTAAAAAAATTAAAAAAGCTCTATACAGATGAATTAAAGGTATTATTTAACAAAATAATTTGCTACAAAGAGATTCCATCGGAATGAAAAGATAGCACAACAATACCCAGTTTTAAAAAGGGAGAAAAGGCTGACCCAAAAAACTATCGAGGGATTAGTCTTCTAAGCTCAGTTTTAAAGCTGTTAACAAAGATATTGTCGGAACAAATTACTGAAACAGGAATAAGCAAAAAGTAACAGGGGTTTAGAATAACAGGTCAACCATAGATGCCATTTTCACTATTCTTCAAATAGCTGAAAAAACAATTGAATTTAATAAAACAGCATTTATGTGCTTTATAGACCTAACTGGCTGATGTCATAAAACTCCTGCATAAAAGAGATATACATCCAAATGTCATTGATATTATCAAAGAATTGAATACCAGTAATCATATATACATAAAGACCGAAAACAAGTTAAGAAGGAAAATACCTGTTGCCACAGGAATTAGACAGGGTGACAGCCTGAGCTCTGGTCTATTTAACATCATAATGGATGAAATTATCTCCGATGGAAAGAAAGCTGGCAGCGGATACAGGATGGGCAACCAAAAGATAAAAATAATGTGCTATGCTGAGGATGCTATCATAATCGCCGAGGAAGAAGACAACTTACAAAGTTTACTGTTTAGGTTTGTGCAGGCTGCAAAAGGTTTAATATGGAAATATCTGTAAGTACAGAAAACAAAGTCTGTCACTATATCAAAAGAACCAAGAAGATGTAAGCTCGCTGCCTATAACCAAAGCGTGGAGCAGGTAATGACATTTAAATACCTCGGAACAAACAACACCAGCAACAGAGATTTGAAAGGCAAAGTACAATCTCAAGCAACAAAGGCCGCATTTGTATCGGGATATCTGAGAGATATCATTTGGAGAAACAAACATACATGCGCGGGAAGTAAAGTAAGGGTATATAAAACTTAGTATGGCCTATAATGACCTATGCTATAGAAACCAGAGCAGAAAACACAGCCACCAAACGCATCCTAAGAACGACGGAAATGCGAATCCTCAGAAGCATAACGGGACATACTTTATATGATCGTCAGAGCAGCAGCGTCATAAGGGACGAGTGTGAAGTTCACGATTTAGTGGGATGGGCTCGTGTAAGAAGGAGAGAGTAGAGAGATTATGTGAATAGAATGGCTGACGATCGAATGCCAAAGATAGCAAAACCAGCTAACGGACGACTTCCGAGGCGACCGCCCAAACGATGGTATGAAAGCTGGACTTCAGCATCCCAAGGGTAGAGGTTGTTGATGTTGATAAAAACACAGGGCCCAGCCCTAACGTAAGAAGAAGAAGAAAAAGAAAGCTTTATACTAAAACGATTTTGCAGCACTTTTGTAGCAGTTTTTTACACTTTTGCTGTGTTACTTGAAAAAGCCCCGATCATCCAAAATTCTTAGTAGCAAATCCCTTGATGGGGACATTGTATAGAAAAATTTTTTTGCTTTTATAGTATGATGTAAGTCTAGCGGTCACGGGCTTTTGCTCCATAAAGAGCAAAAACATTTTTGATAATATAAAGACCATGTGGAACATTTTTACCACTTCTAAGAAGTCACAATGGATCTTCATGGATTAACTAAGGATTAATTTTGCAAAATTAAAAAGTATTACACTCGGAGCCTGATTTTATTATCTATCGATGTACAGTAAAACTTACTTCATATTATTAAGTTTTTAACTTTTATAATATTTACGCTTTAAAAACCTCGCTATCCGGTAGTAAAAATAATTTTATGCTACATTCAACTTATTTAAATAAAACTTATTAACCTAACCTGCACAACTTTATTTATTTAATCAAATAATCTTACATTACGTATGTTAATAGGTATCCATGATATACTGTACAGAAAATCAAATTTACTTTTCATAAGATCAGGTTATATAGAGATTTCGTAATACTAGTTTAAAATCCGTAAATTTCCCAGAAGAATATTTATAATAAATTTTAAGCTGTAAAAGATTGTGCAGCTTTTTTTAATAATTAAAATAACAGCGAATATGCGAAAAAGCAGAATAAAAAGATACAATTTAATTTTATAATAGTTTATTAGAAAGTCTAAAGCTGGTCTTATTATTATTTGGGATCATTCAAAAATTAAAGAAAACATCTTAAAAATGAATATTGAACATGAATAACTAAACCCAAAGGTTTGCCCTATAGTTATTAAACTAAATATTGGAAAAAATCTCGATACAAAAAACTCAAAGGCTTTTTAATATAAAGATAAAATGAAACCGGTCAAGAACAAGTTAGGCCCGCGTAATTGGATTTTCTTTTATACGAGAACATTGTTAACAAACTCAATGTATTTATATTTAAATTTCTCAAGGTAACTAAATAACAAAAAAAATAACAACTATAACACTGACTTTGTTTTCTCTGGCTCAATACATTACTTCTGATTCTGATATTATATAATTTTTAGGTTTAAAGACTTAAAGATTAGAGAATCATCTGTTTCTTGTGCACATTTTGAGTTAAACGTATGTTTTATAACCAAATTACCAAAAATTGCATTTTACTACTCTTATTGTTAAAGATGTCTTTATAAACCATGATATACAAATAATAAAACGTTTTTAGAACCCAATTTACCCAGTAATTTTTGACCATAGAACCATATGCGCGTCATAAAGTCTAATATTATGCTGGATTTAAATCTTAATATGCGGCGCGACATTTACAAGCAAGACGTTTGTGACGGACAGTTATGCTCTCCGCCTCCACCCATGTAGTTTTTTTAAAAATTATTAAGAATTATTTTCTCGTGTTTTTAAAATAAACTTATTACATTATAAAACACAGTGTTACATATCTGAGCTCTCGTTACCATGATTCTGCCGTGTGCTAAATTAAATTTCGTGTTTTATTAGAAATGTACTATGGTGAGAAAACTGGGAAAAACTAATTTTAGGATTATTAAATTGTTTCTGTGGATGTCCTGGGAATAAAAAACAACGCTTAAATTGGCAAATTATTTTTTACTGCAGCCAAATGCAGCCAGTCATTTACGAATACTGCCTTTTTTGGTATATATACAAGATCATAAAAACTAAATTCCCGCCACTAACTTTGTTATTAGCCAAAATACAAAGTTGTTTAAATTAGCAAACTAGTAGCATTTTTTACGCCCTGAAAGATCAAAAATTGTTTTGTTAAGTCAGCGGTTAAGTTGGCTCACTGATCTAGTTAATGTTAATTATTAAATAATAATTTTAAGTTGCAATCATGTATGTGAGGTAAGTGTATCAGTTTATAGATTAAATGTACAATTTAAAAAAATAGTTTTTGGTAATTAGAATATTTTAAAGATTTTAAGATTATGATGTGATTTTTAGAAATGCTTATGCATTTTCTATAGAATAGGTTGCAAGTAAATTGTGCTCTAAAAAATTACGTATAAATATTTGCTAAGTAATTTTGTGGTATACTAATTGGCTTATTTATTACTCAATTTACAGTCTCCATTTTAGAGGATTTGTAATTATGATGTATAATTACATGGTTTTCAATTAAATTGTAATAAAACGCTGCAGGTTACATGTTATAGATTTACAAATAATTTGAACAAATAGCTTGTTTCCAATTAATTGACCAATCAATTAACTGTACTTTTGCTTTAAATTAAATTTATAAATAAAGCAAATAAATCTAATGAGACCTAAATAAATCAAAAATAATTTTAAATAATTGGTTGGCAACAAATAAGTATTTTGATACATACTTTATAATGGTGTATGGTCAGTTATTATACAAGGTATTTTTAGAGTAATCTTAAATAGGTAGAAATTAATTTTACATTCCGCAATCTACAGCGTGTCCCAGAATAGGTGGCCGAATAGGACAAATGGACCACATATTTTTAAATTTAAAAACAGTAATTTTGTAATTGGTATTAACTATAGTCTGCATGATCTAGAACGACAGTTTACCAAATCTTATTTATTTATTACTTTTATTTTGAAAGTAACAAAATTCAAATTTATGTCACAATCTGATGTTCTACCGCGTTAATTTAAACTATGACGTTTAAAAAAATATCCTATAACTAGGGTTTTTTTTCGTTTATGATAATTTTTTATTACTTTCATTTAAGAAATATCTAAACGTTAAGGAATTATGACAAAAGAATAATGGTTTTAATAAGGTAATAAGAATCAAAATAACGATTATTATGATACCAGACTACGCGTTAGACGAGGCATTGTTCTCGATCCGGATAGCATACATAACTTTATCTTCTGTGGTCAATTGAATAAAACATTTTGTAAATAATGTTAAAAACTATTTTCGAGTCCAATTTTGACAATACATGTTAAATATGAAAGCAAGGTAAAATACATTATGAAAAGAAGTCCATTACGGTCTTAGGACTATAATAAATCCATTACGGTGCTAGGACTATAATGGAATCATTAGAGTAAACAGTCCGAAAAATATATCATTTTGACACTTAAAATGACGCTTAAAATAATTTAATTATGACACGTCAAAAAAATAAATATATATATATATATATATATATATATATATATATATATATATATATATATATATATATATATATATATATATATATATATATATTTAGGTCAAACTGCAAATTTGGAAGAGTAAATCAACCTTGTGCGCACACAGGTCTATAATAGGCAACCAAGACCAAAGTGGTTTCATCTGATGACAAAATGAACAGATATTTTTTAATTTGCTTTACTCGGGTCTGTATAATCACGGTATTTTAATAAATTACTTTTTGTGTCGTATATTTTTTTCAAATTTAAAACAGCATTAAGTATATTTTACCAAAATGTACATTGCTTAGTAAATTAATTAAAACCCTTTCTACCGATGTGAACAAATGATCAGGAAACTCTATAATTACTGGAAAAATTTAAAATAAATATTTAATAAAGTAAATGATATCTGCAATGGTTCTAACGTTCCATGTCTAACAGTTAGAAGAGCTGGTAAATAATTTTGGGCGGCACCCTAGCAACCCTTGAATTAAAAAAAAATCAACTTAACAAAAATTTTCAAAGTGCCTCAAGAATCTACTGTAAATTAATTACCAACTCTCAGACCATTATATAACTGATTACTAAAAAAATACAATTAAAATAGCCTACATTTTACAAAACATAGAAATAAAGATTTAGATATGTGATAGATTTACCAAAAAGAATGACTTTTTAAGCAGATTAAGCAAGTACTCATTTAAAATCTAAAAGTTAATTTGACTCTCCATATATAAGATCATGTTAAAGAATTAAAATGTATTATTTGATGTAAGTTTTCTAAATGGGTGTATTGGAATGATAAAATTTTGTATATGTACTTTCTGTGTTTGTACTAAACTCGAAATTAAACAATTATTCGACAATGTACAAAGAAGGAGCAGGGAACCGGAGCGGGCATGTACAGTGAAATGAGGAATTCCCAATTCTCCATTCCACTAGGAACACACAAACAGAAATATATGCTTTACTGCACTGTGCAAGAGAAAATAACAGGAGGGCTTTTAAAAACAAGCGGATCTGCATAATAACAGACAGCCAGGCATCACTAGGGGCACTAGTAAACTTCAAGGTAACGTCCAGGCTGACATGGAAATGCCAAAAAGAACTGGAAGTCCTAGGAGAACGCAACAGGGTAACTTTCCTGTGGGTACCAGGACATTCGGGAATAAAAGGAAACGAGAAAGCGGATGAGCTAGCAAGACATGGATCATCCACACCATATTTTGGACCAGAACCTGCCCTTGGAGTGACCAAAACCACCGCACGAGGGCAAACCAGGGAATTGATCCGAAACAAACACAAGGAATACTGGGAGAACCTCGGTAGAAGAAGACATGGAAAGGGCTTCATAAGGGGCCCATTCAAAAGAACGAAGGAAGATTTACTCAGACAAAGTAGGAAAAGACTTCGCATAAAACTAGGGTTGCTAACAGAGCACGATAACTTAAGAGGCCACCTACACAAGATAGGCTCTTACAATGGGGACCCATGTTGCAGAATGAGTTACGAGGGGAAGAAACAGCCTACCATAAACTGTGCGAATGTTGAATCACAAAAGACAGGCATTATTTGGGCAACCGAAAATGAGCCCACAGAAATATATCAACCAAACAGTCTCGGGGCTATACAGACTTGTAGAAGGAACAAGACTAATGGAAGGATTGGTATAAAAGATAATGGGAGATTAGGCACAAAAAGCCCAAGGGGCTGAGCTGCCTCCGGTAGTAAATCAAGACGCCTCTCAGGAAGAAGAAGAAGAAGAAATGTACAAGGGACGCATATTTAAATAGGGCCAATGGAATAATGACGAAAGAAATTTATAATAAATGCTTTTAGATAATTCTACTTGTAAAATAGGACCTGATATTTCAATAAAATACGAAATACTATTTATTATCAAGGTGTGATTGGATTTCTTAATGTTCACAATATAAAGCTCGAAAAAAACGGATCTAAGACCGTTTTTTTAATAGATTTTTTTCTAAGCGTGCAAAACGACTTTTGGAAATCCAAAATAAACACAAAAAAACTAAAATATCGTCATCATACTTTTTCGGACTACCTTTTATATGCAAAAACATTTTTTCGAAATACCTCCAAATATACTCTATAGGTCTGCATTTAAACGAAATTTCTCACCTAATTGGTATAGGAGCTGTGGATGCCTGGCGTATTATTGCAAGACAGTGTAAAACAAATCTACTAAGTTGGTTATTTTGTTATTAATACTCTGTTACAAAATCTTGTATTTTTCGTAGATTGTAAGCCACATTTCAGACTCAAACCGGGGCCTCGCTCCTTCATTACCATATTTTCTTAATTTGTGAAGCTCTTAGTTCTATTTTAATTATTTTTTTAAAGTAGCGGAGAAAATCCCCTGGCGGTTTAATATCTCTTTGATCTTTATCATTATTATTGAGTAAAGCAATCTTGGGTTTCTGTAATTATATTAGGGAAACTTTAGAGCGGTAAGAAATTTAATTAACTAAACATGTTAGGTTTTATTTAACATACTTTTTTATATCCGTTCGGCTAATTTGATCTCTTTTTATTTTTAATTGGCTATATTTTTTATTTTTATTAAATCAGTTATTTAAAAGACCCTAATTAAAAAAGTAAATTAAATGGTATGGTGACTTTTCCAACCAAAGGAAATACTAACAATAATAGTTATGTTTTACCTCCGTCGTTTTGTTTTTTGGGTAAAATATCTGACGTAGTATTTTGTTTTTTTTTATGAAATCCAAGCAGAAAAGCTGCAATAACTTTAAGGGCTTATTTTTTAAAAGAAAACATATTTTTTTTACAAATTATCAAAACCGATAAACATAGAATGTAACTATTTCAAAATATTCGCCAATTTTGTTTGTGTTTTTTTTTTATTTAGCTATTTTTGTTTAATTCAGAAGTAGTGTTAGGGGAAAGAAAAGCTTTTTTGGCTCATATTTAAAAAACAAAATAAACCCAAAATATTACCCCAAAATAAAAATGAAGGAGGCAGAACTAAGAATGTTCTTAATAGAAACTGTAAACCGAAGATTAATAAGCTATTGCTTGTTATTATTATTTAAATATAATAATCTATAAAACTGTTAATACAGTTGGTAAGCGACTGTAATAAAATTAATTTAATTAGATTAAAAAAAAAAAAGATTAGAAAACTTTACTTTTATTAGTCGTTAAGCAGTCGCGAACTTCTGGATGATTCTGAAATTTAATATTTACTTCTTCCAGTTCGAGCAATTATATGTTGCATACAGATACGCACTTTCCAGAAAACGAAGCTAAAAAAAGTGCAAAACCCGGAAATTTTTTAAAAATGCATAGATTTGCATGAAAATTTGGGAATGGGCTTAACTTACCTTACTTAAAATCTATATTATTTCCTATGGGCGCTCTTTATTTTTTAGGGGTGAACACTACCCTTTATTGCTAAAACCTATAAAACTATACATTAAAGCTTAAGTTGAGTAAAATTTTCCTCAAATAAGTTAAAAAAGTAGTATTTTGTTTCTTTAAAACATTATTTAAAATATTTTAGCCCTTAAAAATCAACCCCTGTTATGATTTAAATAACAATATATTTACCATAAAAAAATTAATATATTATCACAGTGTTTTGCATGAAATTTTGGTATGAGCTTAACTTACCCTCCTATTCAAAATCTCCATTAGGTTGAATGTTGCTTTTTATTTTTAGGGGTTGAAACTACCCCTTATTGGAAAAACTTTCATATTAAGTTACATTAAACTAGGCTCATATAAATTAAAAAATCAGTTTTTAATTCTTTTAAACATTATTTTATATATTTCAACCCTTGAAAATCAACCCTTATTATGATTTATTAAAAAGAATTGTTTACTCTAGAACAATTAACATATTGTCACAGAGTTGTAATTAAAAAATGTGACTGCTCAAAAGTATTACTTATTAAATTTTGTAATTTTTTAAACCTTAAAAATCCACCCCTTACAATATTACAATGCAAAAAATAGTACAAAATTGCGCTTTTTTTCAAAAATGCATCAAAGCGCTTTTAGAATGCTCCAAAAATTATTTTTTTAAGCATAACTCCTTCAGTTTTTGTAATAAAAAAGTCTTTAAAAAGCATTTTGTTGTTTTTTTCAGGAGCTATAATAGACCGAGCGCTCGCGGCAGAAAAAAGAGACCGATTTTTTACAGGCTGCCTTTGATACCGGTGATATTTATAGCCACAAGCTATAGATAGATGCACCTATTAAGTTCCGCAACGTGTTACTTCATATATAAACATTAACTTTAATTAGCAAAAAAAAAATAAGCTTCTTAAATCAACTTTTTACAGTCTGCCAATTGTTGAAGCATAAGGCTAGATTGCCAAATCCACAAAAAAGTTGCAGGCAGACGGTTTTCTCGAGTACAAGAGTAAAGGATACTAATGCTAGTTCGCAAAAAAATCTTGTAACTAAAAACACTTTTTTACAGTCTGCCAAGCACAATTTAGACTAATGTGTGCATGAGATTGACGAATTTTCACAAGGCAGACTGTTTCTCGATATTTAAAAATGGATGCATAAAAGTTAATTAACAAATTTTTCACAGTATTTCAGAACAATTTTTTACAGTCTGCCTATTGAATAAATAACAACTTTTACAATAAATATTTCATATTAAATTATTAGCATACTAATTCACGAAGTTTAAAATGTAGGCAGAAGCAGTTAAACTTGTAAAAAAAACTTATAATGGTTAACAATTTTTTACAGTCTGCCATTGTTTTTAAACAATATTTAGGTAATAAATAAACAAACTATTGAATGGCAGACGATTTGTAAAGGTACTAGTGTATGTTTTCTATGTTTTCTTCCTGCTCCGCCATGTTGCTCGGGATGACGCTCAAGGATAGACGCTCTACTGCTACAATAGGCTATTTGACAATGCAAAAAATAAAGTGTCAGTATAAATTAAGAGTTTAAAAATGGCTATTTATTAACGTAAGTTGAAAAAAATAATTTATTTATTTAAAAATCCGTACATAAAAATGTATTTTTTAAACGTTTGTCCCATAACACAAA
>JAHBCN010024260.1:0-12188 GCA_019359885.1 Listronotus oregonensis | reverse complement strand
GTGAACCCGTTTCCAAGTCGTTGTCGTGGTTGGGCCCAGTAGAAACATGCGCTGAAGTTGCTGGTTATCGGTCAGTCTTTTGGCCAGCGTATGGAACTGGATCCGAAGCTCCCAGTAGAAACATGCGCTGAAGTTGCTGGTTATCGGTCAGTCTTTTGGCCAGCGTATGGAACTGGATCCGAAGCTAAGACGAACACAAGGCCTAACTCAAGGTGTTAGCATACCGTGCCGATGAGTGAATGACATAAGATATAGGGCGACCTCTCAGGTATCTACCTTTTTCGGTAATGGGGCTTGCCGTGGTGGACTATTACTTCCCTAGCTCCAAACAGGGGGGTTGACCGAAACGGATAAATCCGTTTCGGGAGGTCCCCTAAGGTCACAAGCCACAAGCAGACAAAGGTGCGCCACCGAAAGGTAATCCGTTTCGAAAGGTGCCCTGGCCCGGCTGTTTCACGAGGAGGGCAATTCATCCCGAACAAACAGGTGCTTGGGAAGGGATCCCTGAATCCAAACAGAAGGCGGACAGAACCGTCTTTTATGGGGAAAGGGATTCCCTGGCTTAAAACAGAAAGCAAATAGGACCGTTTTCATAGGGTAAGGCCGAAGATGCGGCCTCTGAAGGAACATCTGGTTTCTGTAACAAGGACCTGGAGTTACCCACATCACTAGACGGGGGAAGAGATGACGGATCTAATCGTCTGCTCGTTCCCTCTCCAGGACCGGGACACCAGATCACAATTGGCTCGTGTCCGGTAGCGCACGAGTAAGAGAAGATGTAAGAACTCCTCCCAATCTGATATCGGTTTATTAGAAGTCTGGTCCTATTGGGAAAATATAAAAAGGTGTGAGACACAATAGACCGGGCGGTGCGTGGAGGGCGTAAAAAGTCCTCTTACTTAAAATAACCTAACCTAATCCCCGAACGTGATAACATACGAACATACTATAGCAATATAAGAAAAATCTCGAATATTTTATAATAGATCTTACTTTTCCCATGAGAGAGATTGCGCTTACTTGTCCTAATTATTCAGATTTTTTTTATAAAAATCAACCCTCAAAGGTGGTAAAATCATCCCCGAAATATGAAAAAAAAAATTACTAAAAAAATCTAGGAAAAGCTACTAAGCTATTCTAAATTATTAGACATTCAAATCGTGTATTTCCAACCAGTGTCTATATGAAAACACCCCTGTAGCAAAAAGGTGAACTACCACCGAACGATTTGAATTTTTAAAAATCTAGTATATCCTAATAGTTTTTCCCAGATTTTTCAAGTAATTTTTGATTTTTTCCATATTTCGGGGATGATTTAACATCCTTAAAGGATAGACTTTTAACTTTATTATGCCCTTAATAATATGAAATTTAATTATTTTCTATTTCTAGAATTTTAATATAAAATAACTTTTATTCGAAATGATATTATTCATATATTTCAGTTTTGCGTCATTATATTAACCTCAAATTAGAGGTGATCTTCGAGATTTTTCAAAAAGCCAAAAAATATGCTTATCTTTATCTTTTATTAACAATTATTTGTTATAAGCAGAATATTTTAGGTCTCTGGCAAGGGTGAGAAAATAGGCAAAAAATATGCTGTTTTTGCGGTCACTCTTTTAACTTTTAGTACATTTAAAAGTATAATGCTGTTTTTCTACCTTATAATGTATACAATAATTAGATTTTATAATATATCTTTAAAATAGACAAAATTAAGGTATTGTTAAAATATATATATATATGTATATATATAAATATATATATATATATATATATATATATATATATATATATATATATATATATATATATATATATATATATATATATATATATATATATATATATATATATATATATATATAACAATTTAACACACCTTTCTAACAATTTACAACAAATATTTGAATTAAAAAAATAAGAGGTAAAATAATTTGGTATTTATGACGTGCATTCTATATTTAAGTTCTGCCTTTCAAGAGTTCAAAATATGATGTACATCCACCAACACGTAGACGTACTATATAGCTTACCACTAGGGCAGTTACGTTCATCTTCACCGTTGCTACATTCGGCACTTCCAGAACATCTTAAGTATTCAGGAATACATTGACCATTTCCGCACGAGAATTCTGAAGGAAGGCATTGAGGTGCTGAAAAACAAAACTAATTTTAGCAATGGTTTAATAATTCATAAATTAGTTTTCTAATTGAATGTCAATATTTAAGGAATCGATTTTCGGGTTCATTTTAAAAAGAACGTATATCCTAAACGTCTTAACTTCTGAAATACGGGTTGGTAAAATTTTCAAAAATAAATCATTTATTAATAATATCTGTAATACCACTTGAGATATTTTAATGAAATTTGGTATGCATGTTCTATGTATCAAGAGGCATTTTTAGTGTAGCACATTTTTTGTTATTTTTACCAGTGGCGTTCGGAGTAGTTTTTCCTTCCCCTTTTGGCAGACATTGATGGTACGCCACTGATTTCTCTTAAAATAAAAATTATTTTTAAAATCCCCAACTATTTCTAAGCAAAATTGATCACCTGATCTTTTCAATTTGATGCACGGTTTTCACTTAAAAAAATAAAAACCATGATTATAACAATATCGGTAAAGAATATCATCATGCAGAGAAATATCTAGATTTCATTATTCTAGGTAAAAACCGTGCGTCGGACTAAAAAAATTAAGAATAAAAATAATAAAAGTTCGACTCACGGTTTTCACCCAGAAAAACATAATCTAGATATTTCTCTGCATGGTGATATTATTTTCCGATATTGTTCGGATCATGCATAGAAACGGTTTTTATTTTTGTAGCAAAAAGTGATTAACTTTGCTTAGAAAAGGTTTTGAATTTAAAAATAATTTTTATTTTAAGAGGCAGGTCAAATTCCAAACGCCACCGGTGGAAAAAAATGTGGCACACTAAAAAATGCCTCTTGATACATAGTAAATGTATGCCAAAGTTCATTAAAATATCTATAGTGGTATTACAGATATTTATAATAAATTATTTATTTTTAAAAATTTTACCACCCTGTATCTCAAAAGTTAAGACGTTTAGGACATACGTTCATATAAAGCTTTCTTCTTAAAATGAACCCAAAAATTGCTTTCTTAAATATTGACATTTATTTAGAAAACATCCTGTATTTCAAAACAGGTTTATTCTAAATAAAGCTGCTTATTTGTTGTTTAAAACTGCTAAACATATTTTGTTTAGTTGAAAAGTAGTAATATAGAAATTCAATTAGAAAACACTATGTAAAAAAAGTGGTTTTTGTGTAAAAAATAAGAGGTTTCTTGTAGTAGGTTCTCAGTTAGTTCTCAGTATATAGCTAATATTAAATATACAGGGTGTAAAAAGTATAATGCTCACGATTTTAATGGGCGATAGTGGAGCTCAAAGCAAGTCAAAAAGTTTTTATGACATATGTGTTAAAACTTAACAGATTTTTGTGTAAGCAATATCAAAGTTACTAACTTTGAAAACTTATTTCTGAAAATGTTAGCAACTGAAAACTTTCGTCTTAATCGTTTATTTGTAGATTTATTTGCTAATAAAATAAACTAAGTTTTAAAAATTTAAGAAACTTTGCGCGTACTGTCGCGATATTTTTTGTCTGTTGAAATAGGAAAAATATGTCGATATGTTATTAATTTACGCAAAAACTGGGTTCGTCGAAGTGAAGCTTGTGTAGAAACTAGAGAACAATATTTTGAGCAAATTATGTAAACTAAAATATAATTGTTTCTTTTTTTTTTATAATTAGAGTCTTTTTATTCTTTAAGCAAAATAAAAAAATGCCCTTTTATTACAAGAAAAAATAACTTAACCTTCACTTTATTATTTGGTATTATTTATTTATTTACTTTATTTTAGGCAATGAAGCTTAACAATTATTTTTTTATTAGAACTTATAAGACAAAAAAAAATATAATGCAATGAAAACAAACAAAAACAAATTTTATGAAATTTTTATCAGTTTTTGGCGCCAAATTTAAAAAAAAAATCTGAATATTCGCATTGGCATTCGCATTCGCGAATGTTCAAAAAAATGACATTCGTTACATCACTAGTTTTAATTACAAATAAAAACCCCAAATAAAGTATCCGTCTGTATGTAAATAAACATCCCTTTAAAAAAAGTGTAAATATGTAAAACCTCGCAAAAAAACGTTCATCGCTCGACTCGATGTGATAAAGCGGGCGCGGTGTTGCAAAATTTTTTAAACTTTGAAAAGCATTATTTTGCAAACAATAAACTTTTGACCCTGTATTATAATAAAGTTATAACAATGTAATAGATCATGTTAAGATTAAATTGAAAATTGTAAATAAAATCAACTTAAAATCAGCTTATTTAGTTAGTTTCCGGTCCTAATAAATAGAAAAAAACTCTTTTTAGTGAAGGATAAAAAATCAGACTGGGTAAAATAATTTTCTCTAATGTTAGTGTATTTTTATTTTAAATCCAAGTCCATTACAGGTACTCAACTCAAAAAATAATTTTAGGTTTTTTTTTTTTTAAAAAGAGGTAAAAATGTTTGAAATAGAAAATATAAATATTTTATATAACTATTTCTGTTTATAAGGTCCAACTAGGATTAGCCCTACAAACTCGGCATGTCCGTTGTTGTGTCAGTAAAAAAAGTATTAAAACAGTAAAATAATCTAGAATAATATTAAATATTTATAAAAATACGGAAATTTTAAATATTGCATACAACAATTATATTATAAGTTTAAATAGTGTAATCACATCACAGAAAACATGAAGGTAAAAACATCTTAATGAACGCTACTTTTTTAATTCAACGTGTTGTTGCACTGTTTCCAATTATGAACAAATATATTTTGTAGACAAACCAATGTGTTGCCATAATTATTAAAAAGTAGTAAATTAGAATATTTAATGACAATGTTTCGCACAAATATTTGGCAAATTGATCTTTTTTTACCTTTCTAATTTTAGTATTTTACGTTTTCTTGAGAAAGCCCTACCAAGGTTTAACAATTATAGAATAATTCTGTAATTATTACTGAAATGTTAAAATCAAATGTCAAAATATTATATTTATTTTTTTAATATGAACCAACAATATTATAGCACATAACAAATAATAGAAATTACTATATCCTCAATATTTACACTGTATAAGTAAAATTTATAATTAATTGTTAAAAAAAACTCGGTACTAAAAGTGAAAATAAAATGCTCAATCACAGTTAAAACTGCTAGTAGCCAGAACGTATCTAAATTGAAATCTTCTCTCTTTTGACAAATGACATATTTGTAGCCACTAGTTTTTTGGCGTATTGATAAAAAGGATTTTTTGACCATATAAAAGTTAAAATCTACGTGTGGCCTTATACTTCTTAATTATAGTATGTAACTTGTCACATATTCACCTATAACGGACGATATTTATTTTAGGCTCAAAAATTTCTTAATAGTATAATAAAATTAATAAGGTAATAATTTACAGTTAAGTACTTCAACTTTTTTAAAAAAATTGTCTATAATACCTCTGTGTATTGTGAAATTTGGCTGGTTAAATTAATAATCGAGGCTATATTGCTACAATTAAAAACCAGATACGATTTCGACTATTATTAATAAAATTAAAAATTGAACTTATTTTCAATTCCAGACTTAATTTCGTTTCGGCTAAAATTTAAATTTCAATTTTTGGCACAGATGCTATCTAAAAAATCCTTTTATTTATTTATTTTGACTATTTTAGCCACTTTAGCTTTGCTGTGTATAGGTAAATAAATAATGAAAACACACAGATTTTTCTGGAGAAATGTTTTATTATTTAAAAATTGTTTATATATAGTTTTTTTGTTGAAAATAAAATATTACAAAAGAAAATAGTAGCCTTAACTTTATCAGCAGTGAGTAAAAAAAAACACAACTCAAACTCTAATACATTATAGATATTGGCGTATTCTTTTAGAATATACCTATGTGTTTAAAGAAACTTCGGCAATACACATGATAAACAGGGGGGAAAACGTAAATAAAAATAAATTAAACAAATATTTATAAAAATAAGTAAATTAAATTTACTTTCTAGGAGAGTAGAAAAATATAAATTTTTAGTTTTTGCAGGTGTTTTTTTTAATACTTTTATTATTTATTTTTTTATTTTTTTTCTAAATTATTTAATTGCACTGGCAATATGACGTATAAAGTGACATGTAAAAAATGTATTAAAAAAGGCAATAAATTGAAGATAAACGATATGTTATATTCATTTATTTGTATTTAAAAAAAACTATATTTTTATATCACTTTTTTGATATATATATATATATATATATATATATATATATATATATATATATATATATATATATATATATAATTTCTACATGACAAAATAATAGTAGAGCCTCATATAATTTCTGTTCAAAATGTCATTCGTTTTCGAGTTACAAGCCAACAAAGTTCAATTTTTATTTTTTGTTTTTGAAATTGTTTGCTTACGAAAAAACCGATTCCACTAATATTTGAAACGTACACAGAGTCGATTGCACTTCATCAATTTAGTAACAATTTACATTGATTGTGTGCCGCCAGAGGGCACTTTACCTACATTGAAAAATGTTTTTTTTTGTCATAATTTTTTAGTTTTGGCAGCTATACTAGTTTTTAGTATGTTTTTTTAAAGACTAAGGCCTTTAAAAAAGATGCCCTTTATTTAACTCGCTAAATCCATTCTAAAAAAACATACTAAAAACTAGTATAGCTGTCAAAACTAAAAAAATATGACAAAAAAACAATTTTCAATGTAGGTAAAGTGCCCTCTAGAGGAACACAATCAATGTGAATTTTTACTAAGGATGAACGCAATCGACAGTTATTTTAAATATTAGTGGAATCGGTTTTTCCGTGAGCAAACAATTTAAAAAACCAAAATAAAAATTGAATTTTGTCATGTAAAATCACCCTCTTAAGGTTCGTGATAGATTTTGAATCACCCTGTATATATATATATATATATATATATATATATATATATATATATATATATATATATATATATATATATATATATATATATATATATATACATATATATGTTATGTAAATAAGGTTAGTTAGAAAATCATGCGGCATGCAGCAATAAAAATATTTGCTTTACTGCTGTACTGAAACGCTGTAGCGCTTTAGTTCTCAGAATGTTTCCCATTGCTACGAAATGACTACTTTATAGGCTACCGATTTTCGATACATATTGGATTAGGGTAGTAAAACTGTTGTCAAAATTATTATTCTTAAGACACAGTCATATTCGCTGTTATGTCACCGCAGCTTCGTAAAGCCTCGGATTTTTCTTTCTAGTCTTCTAGAAATTATTTTTAATATTCTGTTCTTTCTTAAAATTATGTTATTTTTATTAAAAAAAAAAACTTTAATTTTTGACCGCTTCTATTCTAAAGTTAATATAATTCCTTCCCTAGCAGCTCCCAGCTTCTTTAGAGCAACACAAAGTGCGACTTTATTGCATTCTTTTACAGTTTATCTGAAGAAGCCTCGAACTTCTCAATTTGGCTGCTACTTTATGACCACAGTATGTAGACTGTGGAATCTGCTGTTTGTAGTGGTTTTTTTTTTTTTTTTTTATGACAGCAAACAAAGACTTGTATATAGCCTAGGTAACGTAGGTATCGGGTTTTAGATATTTAACCCACTTTTTTTGCCCGGTACCGTCAATGTTGTCCAAGTACCAAAACATGCCAATATTAAAATTTACGCCACCACACGAATATTATACAAATAACCACTACCACCGAATAAATGTCATCCAGATGGGATCTACAATTTGTTGTGTTTTTCAAAACACAGCCAATAGTCCGGGAGGCCACCGCAAAAGATCAAGCCTATAAGAGAACCGCACGAAATATTTAATTATATTACTATAAAATATAGTCAATTCAAATCTGCCTTAGCTCAGCCGTTTTAAATTGCATATTTTTATCTGTGAAAAATCGGATTTTTTAATATAACTCGAAAACTACTAATTTTAGAAAAAAGTAGTATATAGTCAAAATTAATGGCCTAATAAAACTACGTTAGTTTTTTAAAACATTTTTTTGTAACCCTTTTAGTTTTTGAGATATTAACGATTTAATTTTAAAATAAAAAATCAAATATCTTAAAAACTTAAACAGTTACGAAAAAATATAATTGGCAAAAATATGCCTTTTAACAAGCTTTATAAAAATAGTTATATACACATTTTTAATAAAATAAGTAATAAACGAGATATAAGCAAAAAAGTGATTTTGGCCATTAAAAACTTCTCTAATAACAATATTTTATTCGTACAAATAAGTATACTAGCTCCGATCATTTAAAAATTAATTCAAAATGTCCTATTTATTGAATGAAACAAACTAATACACATGTGCCTCGAGGCAATGGGAAATAAACTAGTGGCACGAATATTTTATTTAATTTTTTTTGGTCCAATAACTGTACCCATACCTATCCACTTAAAACTTTAACTAAAATAAAATTTTAGCGGTGTTTCATGCGGAAAAGGCCATTTGCCCTAACACGTTGATGGACGTTACTGCCCTAGTAGTATTCTAAAATTCGCGCCATGGAACACCTACTGCTATGGCAGTAAAATAAATTCCTGTAAAAATTCACTTCTGCCATAGCAGGGGGAATTTGAATATAAATTTACTGTAGTCAACTACTATCCCCCACCCAATTTTTTTTAAATTTGGGGCACTGTCCTACTAGTAGGAGAAACTAGTTTGCAAGGCAAGCTGTTTGTTCCTTGGGGGGGGAAGAATTTTGGCGCGCTTACTGCTATGGTAAGTAGCTTTTTTTACTACCCAGTTGTATCTTAACCCCCCGACGTAGCACGTGTTTTTGTTTTTTTTTAATTGGGATCTAAAGAAGAACAGAGATTGTTAAAACTTTAGATGAAGGTAATGGTAAATACAGTGAGTGATTCTACGGAAAAAGGTCGGCCCCTTTGTAGACAGAGACGGTGAATTTGATATAAATGACAATACTTATCAATCCAGAGATAGTTTTAACAGAGTTCAAAAATTCAAAGTCAGAGAAAGAAAATATTGAAACAGATACCAATAGTGAATATATTGACACAAAAATGAGAGAAACAGACAAAGACGGTGGTTTTCCAGTATTATATTTTTTTTTTTTTTTTTTTTTTTTAATTGGGGGCAATTTTGGGGTTTTTTTTTTAAGGGGAAAATAAAAATTTTAAAAAGTGCCCTTCCATATTTCAAATGCTTTGACAGCTGAAATCAAAATTAATAAATTGCTCTAATAAATATGTGAGACCATGTCCAGAACTTCTCGCCCCCCCAAAAAAACTAGGTCATAAAATTTGTTTCAATTAACCAAGGGATTTGATATTTTAAAGCTGGACCTTTTTAGACCCAAATAGGATCCCCGAGCTAAGGAAGGTCTTTTGGGGGAATCCCTTATACTATACCCTATATTTTCCACTTTATGATGGAAGAAGATATGAGAAATTTAAGATACCTATGTTGTTATGAAAATGTGGGTCAAGATAAACTGAAAAAGATACAACCTCTTATGGACATTATTATCCAGAATTCCCAAAAAATGCTTATAGCCTTGAGGAACACTTAAGTTTAGATGAGTCACTACTGCTTTTCGAGGAAGGCTTGTTTCAGACAGTACATAAAAAATAAAAGACCAAGATATGGAATAATTTTTTTTGAGCTAGGCGCCAAATGGGTACCTATTTAATATAAAAATATACAAAGGAAAAAGTGAGAAAATTAAGGGAATCAAAAGTGGATTTGTTTTTTTTCGACTAATAGTCCATATCTCAATAGAGGAAACCATTTGGTGATGGATAATTTTTATAATAGTGCAGAGCTCTCAGAAAACATCTTAAAACACAAAACTCACACAACAGGGACCCTCAGGAGCAATAGGACAGGCAATCCAAAAGTTGTGACTTCGAAAAAGTTGAAAAAAGGTGAATACATCTCAAGACGACGTCGAGGTGTATACGTTTCCAAATGGGAAGACAACACGGATGTCTTACTTTTAACCACCAAGTATCATCCCAAGTTTGAAGTCTCAAATCGCTTTGTCAAGGTAATTTTTTTGTTTTTCCAAAATAGGTATACTAATATAATAATAGATATTTTTAAGGTGAAATTAAAACCAGTTAAAGTAGCAAAATATAACAAATGTATGTCTGGTGTTGATCGACTGGATCAGCTTGTATCTTACTACTCATGCCCAAGAAAAACAGTAAGAAAATCATTTTCATTTACTAGACGCTAAATTTTAACCTTTAACGAAAAAGTAAAAAAAACAGAATATCGAATTTCGAAAAAGATTATTCGAGGATTGCTCGAAGTACCTGCAAATGAAAGAAATGGTATACTTTTTTTAAAAGAAACAAAAACATTGCTGTACATGACAATCGGTGAACACCAGCAAGACCAGATAATAATAATGATACCCCACATTTTCCCGAAAAAATCCCCTTGCCCTCTGAGAATTTTAAAAGGAAGAACTACCTAGTTTTTAAACTGCAAGAAGTGTCTCAAAAAGGACAAAAGAACACAAGTGTCATACAGAGGTAAGGGTTGTGAAGACAAACCAGCATTATGTCCGACATGCTTTGAAAGTTAACATTTTAGCCTAGGAACTAGTTTTTAGTTTAAGTTGTATTTTATTTCTTTTTTTAAAATAAAAGTTTTTCCAAGTTTAAACGCTTTAAAAATTTATACTGCTCCAGCAGTAATGCGTCCTGTCATAAAGTCAGAAAGTAATGTTGGTGGGTCACAACTGTTATGGCAGTATGTCGTCCAAAGTTGTTTTTTTTAAACTTTATCTATCCTATTTTATATATTTTTACTATTTTCGCACTGTCCATCAATGTGGTAAGACACATACGAGATGTTAGTACTCAGGCCTAAATTTTCGTGGACTGTCAAAAATATATTAAAAACAAAAGATAGAATAAAATAAATTATTGTAGTTTCATGTATTCATAATAAATACCTACTTAAATTTAGACAGTTTACAATTTTTACGCTCTTAATATAGAGATACTTCTGTTATTTTTACAATATGACAGGGTAAAATTTATATCCAATATTTTTTTCATTGCCTGCTAAACTTTTAAATATAAATGGCAATGATCTATATTTTAAACCTGATTTGTACTACATGACGTTAATAAATTAATAATAGCCTAAACTACGACCATTATTTATTTTAACTTTTACAAGAAAACTGAGTCTTCGTGTAATATTTTCATAACTTTTCCTAGTATTGGAATTTCACTGTAAGGCAGACGTTAACAGGTTTTGTTGTACCACTCGGGGGCCCTCCACCCAAAAAGGTTAAAGTCGAAATTTTTTTTATTGAATTGGTCGGCTAAAATTAAAAAGACGCAGCCGCTTTTAAATAAAATTTAAATTTTCTCGCAAAAAATATTTTATAGACAGTTTTCGTCTGACATGATTTATTGTGTATTCTTATAGAAGTAAATTGTCTATTATAAGGGGATTTTTATATAAAAAAAGGCTAAGTAATAATAAAGCAAGGAAAAAAGAAAACTCAATTCACGGTTTCGGTCAAGTATATCGGGGTTCTAGTGATTTTATTAAAAATCTTAAGCTCAGCTTATGAAGGCTTATATCAAGCCTAGGTACAAGATATCGTGGGTGCTGGATCTTTGGATGTTTAGCCATATTTCCAGTAGCGGATTTACATTAGGGGTACTCGGGGCTAATGTTCAGGGCTGAAAATTTTCTGTGGTGAAAAAGTTGCTTTAAAAAATGCAATTCCCAGATTTTTTTTTACCCTATAAAAAAATTGGTACCCTAAATTGATAAAAAATTGAATTTTTAAATACAAAATACTTCAATTAAATATTTTTAAGAAGAAAATACATCGGAGTTAGTCCAAAAAGAAATAGAAATAGTAATAATACTGAAAAAAAATCAGGTTCAAAATTATGCAAATACTGTGTTTCAAAATAAGACAGTTTGAATTTTATTTTACTTTATATTTAACATAAATCGATATGTTTTAAGAAAAACCCCAAAAATGTTAATAAAATAACTTTTGATCAGCCGGGGGGGTCCCCAAACCTTTTACTAACATGAATTTTTCTGAT
>JAHBCN010024259.1:0-12134 GCA_019359885.1 Listronotus oregonensis | reverse complement strand
ACGGGGAGAACAGACCAGATGTTTCCCCCAATACTCATTAAACAAAAACTTCGGAGGAAAAAACTCCAGACCAAAGTGGGGGGCAAAAACCCCGATCCCCCCGGCACGGTTAAGACATCATCTGGTTTACGGATGGTTCCAAAACCAAGCGGGGAACGGGGAGGGTGCAGTAAATGAGGAATTCCTTTCCCCTTCCATTCCACTAGGAACACAAAAGTTTTGTATTTAAACGGAAATATATGCTTTACTGCACTGTAAAAGAAAATAACGGGAGGCCTTAAAAAAATAAGTGGATCTGCATAATAGCAGCAGCCAAGCGCCCACGGGGGGGCACTAGTAAATCCCAAGGTAACGCCCAAACTGACATGGGAATCCCAAAAAAGAACTGGAAGTCTTGGGAGAACGCAACAGAGTAACTCTCTTGTGGGTACCGGGACATTCGGGAATAGAAGGCAACGAAAATGCGGATGAACTAGCGAGACAGGGATCATCCACACCATACTTTGGACCAGAACCTGCTCTTGGAGTGCCCAAAAACCACAGCACGAGGGCAAACCAGGGAATGGATCCGAAACAAACACAAGGAATACTGGGGAAACCGCCTACCATATCCTGTGCGAATGTGAAGCAGTGAAAATGAGCCCACAGGAATATATCAACCAACCAGTCTCGGTGTTATACAGACTTGTGGAAGGAACGAGCGTAATGGGAGGATAGGTATAAATGATAATGGGAGATTAGGCACAAAAAGCCCCAGAGGCTGCGCTGCCTCCGGTAGTGAATCAAGACGATCCCCGGGAAGAAGAAGAAGAAGAAGAAGAAGGAAACACAATAACAATGGAAGACACATTTTTTAGGAACTGAAGATGTATTTTGTCAGGCCCGGGACTACAATCTACTTTTAAATTGTTTACGGCTATAATTATCTTTTTTTATTGATGGTTAGTGATGTTATCGAATTTCAAATTCAGTCTAACGGATCCAAGGTTGAGAAGCCATTTGTAGGTTTAGACGTATAAGTGCTCTCAAAATAATTTGCAAACAAATTTGATACTTTTGTAGGTTCTGTTTGTAAGTATGTTTGTAGGGTATTTTTATATTTTTCATCATTATTGATTTTGATTCTGTTGTATTACAAAATAATTGGAATGTGGCTATGATAACAAGGTGGTCACTAAGGCCTATGCTTGGCTTAAAAGATATTTTAGAAACAAGGTCAGCATCGGAGGTGAAGAATAGGTCCAGAGTAGATGGTCTGTTATTGTTGCGAAATTTAGTAGGTTGTTAAATATGTTGAACTAAGCTTGTTAATAAGAATGTAATTATGCAAGTATCTTCAGCCATTCTGTAGAATCTTGGCAGGCCTCTTTAAAGCACCTTTTATAAGCTGGGTAGACAGAGAGTTTCGAAGCTCGCACGTAACCTTAACCAGTGGGATTAACGTTAAATGAGCCATACAACATTAATTGGGGCACAAAAACCACCTTAATTATAGAAATACATCTATTTTTTTATTGTTATAGCAAGTTTATAAGATGCTGCTTTATAAAATTTTATCTTAGGCATTATTACTTGTGCTCGTTTCTTTATCGAATATTTTTCTTTAGTTTTTACGATAATTTACACATACACACAAATTCATTATCTGTGGACAAATGATATTTTCAACTAAATATCCGCACATGTGGGGTTGAATAATATAAAATTTTATTTGTCCGCTATGTGGACAAATATCCATTGCCAAAAACAACAACATTTAACTGTTGGTAGAGGAAGCACTTTTCTGACACTGTAGTATCTTTTAAGGAGATGCTATTTAATAAATGTAAACGAATTATCAAAATATTCGGGTAAAATAATATTAAAAAATCAAATAAAAAAAACTCTCAGGAAGAAGACAGCTTGGCCTAAATGAGTTTATTGTTACAGTTTGAACTAGCAAATTCTTATTTTTAGTGCTTTAACCATCAAAATTGAATAAATACATACTCTACATTACGAATATATTACGACATAAGGCGACGATTCTTAGGAATATTTACTGTAATGTATACTCCTAAAAATGGACATAAATTTCTCCAACGAATGATGTAGCTAATAGATTCTAATAAAATACGACAAGAACTAAGAAAAAAAAAGGAAAAATAATAAATCCTAAACTGTGGTTTGCTTCATGATCCTGTTGGGCGATGGCGAATCAGCCAAAAAGAACTCAGCCGTAATAGTTAATAAAAACATCACAAGGAATTACAAAAAAAAAATGTAATGGGTTACCGTTTACCATTTGATAATTTGCAGGTTATTGTTAAGCTTCGTACAGGTCGCAAATGTATCACAAATTGTGATTTTACTTACATATATAGATAAAAACAGGTTATATTTTATATATATATATATATATATATATATATATATATATATATATATATATATATATATATATATATATATATATATATATATATATATATATATATATATATATATATATATATAAAACTTAAAAACCAAAACCTTCCTAAAAGTTAGAAACCAATTTTAGTCAAAAATATAGAAAATATGCATCAGAGTCTGTAGTGCATTTCGTAGCAACTGATAGGGTGGAAGTCATCGCTGACATTTCTTTCATAGAACTGCAGATTAAGGAAAGATTAGAGACCTTTAAAAGCAAATCAAAAAAAATAATTCAATTAACCGTTGGTAGCATAAATGGGATAACGCAACGCTTGGATGCTGGACTTGGAGCTTGATCCCTAATATCCAGATGTGGCTAGAAGAGCTCTTTGGAGAAGTCGAGTTCTACATAATTTAAGCCCTTCCAGGCAATGGATGTTAAAATATCAACATAAGTAAACATTAGCGAAATCCAGTAAATGTGTACACTGCGATGGAGTCGACGAAGTCGAATGTACACTGTTTGTGTGTTCTCGGTGGGAAGAAGCACGATGGGAATACCAAAATGCAACTGAAGAGATTTTGTCGCAGAGACCATGATGGAGAGACTAGTAGCGTCAGAAGAGGGTTGGAATTATGCCTAGTCAGTTATTAGACAAGTAACAGAAGTTAAAGAAAGAAAGCGTCGCAATTAGTTAGGATGGCTTTTACTCTGAAGTTATGCGTGTGCGAATGCCGGTGTAAAGAACAAGATGTCAAAGGGGTTTCTAGTCGATAAGAATCCGACACTATCCTTAGGCGCCAGGGTGTCTTATGCAAGATTTCCCCTCCTACCAAAAAAAGTTTTAGAGAAATTACACGTAAAATCACAATTTGTGATACATTCGTGACCTGTTAAATCGCCTAAATGGGTAAACGATAACATCGTCCAACATCTCTCTAACATGATTCTTTGTTGTAGTTTTCTGTTTTTCGTTTATTGACTATTTCGGCTTAGTGGTTTGCGCCAAAATTTAAAACCCAAACGAAATATCGCATTTCACCGTAAATGCATTGGACACGTACAAATTATTTCATTCCCGCTAATTCACTCGGGGTACTGCTGCGATGATTTAAAAATTCGACATCATTGCGAAATGTCTGAGGTGGAGCTCCATTATTGCCATATAATATTTATTATTTCACCAGTAAAATTTTATTTGAAAAATAAATCTATTCTATTTTAATGCAGTTGTAGCGTTGGGTTTAATTATCATTCGGAAAAATTGGCCCAGTAATCTTAATATTATTAATATCATATAGTTTGTCTCAAAGTATAAGGGGTTAGCTTTTGTCTTCATATATGGATTATACCTGCCAACAATAATAAAACTGCGGATCAGTAGGTATTAAAGGACAGAACATTAGAGATGGACTCTAATAATAAAAAGATTTATAATTTATTGTTTATCTAGGTAGGTATAATCTTAAAATTACCTTAAGAAGGTAAATATATGCAAAGTGTTAATAAATTTATAAATATATTATCTATGCATAATTACATTTTTAATCTAAATCCAATTCTGTTTTACTATAAAAGTCATAATTAAGATTAATTACATTAGGATTTATGTTGTTTTGTATAGAAATGTAAGAGTCATCAATTTTTATAATTTGCTGTACTGTATTTTTCCAGGTCTCAACTGATATGTTAGCAATTACATTTCCATTAAATTTATAATACTTGGACTTAAAGTAGATGTAACATTATTTGCTCTGATCTTTGATTTAACTTGGTTATACAAATACTCTATGGGGTTAAACATACAGTGATACGGAGAAAGACGTAAGACAGTATGCCCAGCCTGTTCGGCCAAATTATCACATAAATATTGTTTTTTAATTGCATATGAATTTAGGACTTTTAAAAGTTGCGCTTTTTTTGTAACCAAATTTAGAATAAATATTATTTTCTAACAAATATTCCTGGATTTCAGTTTTTGAACTTGATTAAGCTGGTGCTTTGTGTAGCAGACGGCTGTGGTAGGTAGCTTGCGTTACCAATAGCACTGCTGTTAGGAATATTTTTTAAAAAGATAATTTTGAAACCAGTTTTCAAAAAGTTTTGCACTTGTATCCTCATGATAATTCAAGCTAGAACCCTTAATATTCTTTGCAGACAACAGCAAGCGGTTTGGGACAACTATGTCTTCTGAACCAGCGTGTATTATGGTAATACGTTTTCCTTTATTTGAAGGTGCTTTCGTTTGACAGTTTTGACTGGAATTAACCCATCCTTTGGATACTGTGTCGTGTGTATCAAATCATGTTTCATCAAGGTAAATTATGGATCTGTTTTTTAACCTATATTTTTTAATATCTTGAAGGTAATTAAATCATCAAGTGCGTAATCTGTGCGATTCCATTACTACTTGTCTTTTGTCTATTTTGCGGTATTTAAATTCCATTTTACAAACAACTTTATAGAGGATAATATTTATATTGGTTTTAGCTTCGTCTAGTTTCTTTTTCAGTTTAGCCAAGGTAGGAACAACTCCGCTTTCACTATTTTCCTTCAAATTAGGTCCTGATCACTATTGTCTATACGGAATCACTACGTTTTTTTATTCAATTCTTCACAAATAATAATATCCCTTATCGATGATATTCGAGTTTTTGTAAGTAGACAGGTTTCTTTTAAAGCTTCCTGTTTAATTAGTCCTCTACTGATTAAAGTCTCATACACATGTTTCACATCCTGTTTTGCATCCAATGACAAATTATTTCGACGCGACGTACAACTCTATAGAGGATAATATTTATATTGGTTTTAGCTTCGTCTAGCTTCGTCTAGCTTCTTTTTCAGTTTAGCCAAGGTAGGAACAACTCCGCTTTCTATATTTTCCTTCAAATTAGGTCCTGATCCCATTGTTATACGGAATCACTACGTTTTTTTAATTAATTCTTCACTAATAATAATATCCCTTATCGATGATATTCGAGTTTTTGTAAGTAGACAGGTTTCTTTTAAAGCTTCCTGTTTAATTAGTCCTCTACTGATTACAATTTCATGAACATGTTTCACATCCTGTTTTGCATTCAATGAAAAATTATGTCGACGCGACATACAACTCTATAGAGGATAATATTTATATTGGTTTCAGCTTCGTCTAGCTTCTTTTTCAGTGTAGCCAAGGTAGGAACAACTCCGCTTTCTATATTTTCCTTCAAATTAGGTCCTGATCACTATTGTCTATACGGAATCACTACGTTTTTTTTAATTCAATTCTTCACTAATAATAATATCCCTTATCGATGATATTCGAGTTTTTGTAAGTAGACAGGTTTCTTATATACCTACCTATATACCTATTAGTCAATACTTAAAAAATACCTGGTCCACCACTGCCATTATGAAATAATGAGTTTACCCAATAACAATAGGTAATAAAATCGTTAAAGGTTTATTGGGGTATTGTCCGTCAAAAGCCATAGCGATATACTTTAAGACAGACTATACCAACATTTTCAGTTTTTTATAAGCCTAAAATGCATAAGGTTAGTTATACATCCCTGCAGTAGTAAAGATAGACTTAACCGTCGACATTTAAAAAAAAAATTGGATATCCATTCTTATTTCTTATTATTAACAACGTAGTCCTTTCTGTGCCAAGTCCGAAAGAATTTAAAACGAAATCATTTTGTACTGGGGTATATATTTTTATTTACTATAATATATTTTTTTTTCCTTAATAAATCAAATTTGTGTACCCTAATTTGTGAGAGAGAGGCAAGGTGGGCAACCTACAGACTCTATCAAGCGGTCAGTAACAATCCGCAGGCGTGTCATATGGAAAGCACCAGTCTCCTCAGGAATGTCCTGACCTGTGACAGACTGGGAATCCCCTCAAACATAATGTCTAAAAAAAAACCATTAAACCGGCCCTACGGTGTAGTCTACCCACAAAGGGGGAGTACGGGACTGAAAACGACCGACCTGCTCCGGGCTGACATCTGTTGGTACCCCGATGGCTCCAAAACCAAGGATGGTTTTGGGAGCTGGAATATATGGACAGAGGCCGAGGGCAGAGTTTTCCACAGACTGGGCACTTCGCAACCATATTTCAAGCGGAGATATTTTATAGAGATGTGTGCTAGATCGCTGGTTAATCGGCACTGCACACGTAAGACAGTTAAAATTTTCCCCCGATAGTCAAACAGCTCTTAAGGCCTTGAATCCAGCCGTCTGAAATTGGGATGCGCTGACCAAACTGGGTCAAAACAATAAGGTTACCCTTTGGACCCCTGGCACACCGGCCTAGGGGTAATAAATCCGCAGACCTTTCCAAAAAGGGGGGGGCGGAATAAAACTCACAGGGCCGGAACCGGTCATGGATCTTGGGGAATGGCCAAGCAGTTCATATCAACTTGGACAAAAGAGAAAATCTTCGGTACTGGCATGGACTTCCGGGTCTCAGACACTAAAGGCCTTCATAAGCCCACCGAACCAACAATGTACGTCAAACTACTGGAGCAAAAAAGGGTACCCTTAAAACTCTAGTGGGACTGAACGGACACTGCAGATTGAAATACCACATGCACAAGAGGTCTAGCGGAAGAGGAGTGCCGCAGGTGCATGGGGGGGGATGAATCGGCAGAACACAAACTGTGTTTTTTTTTTTTATCTTGGGACAGTCCAAGAAGGCTAATGCCTAAGTACTAACGTACCGTGGGTGTCTTCAGTGTGGTGAGAGGGAGTTTGTTCACACGGGACTTAATTTGGAGATTGGGTGGAGAAGAAAATTTTGCAGGCAGCAGGTTCCATAGTCTTGACACTCTAGGGATGAAGGAACGGAGAAAGGGGGGGGGCCTTTTAACTGAATTAAAGGATGCATAAAAGTTGCACTACGTGTTGCTCTGTTGGGAGCTCCAGAGAAGGAATTATACTGGCCAACTCCTCTGAGCGAGCGCGAAAATACCATAGAAGAGCGACAGATCCCCTACAGCTCGAGGTGGGCAAGAAGAGGAAGCCTTCTGTGAGGTTGGATCATTAATAAGACGAACGGCTCTTTTTGAATGGAGTCCAGAATGCAAGTGTTGTAGGGGACGCCATTCCCCAGACATGAGAACAATATTCCAAGGAGGGTCTGATTTGGGATACATAAATGTACAGATTGGAAGAAGAGAAATATTTTCGGCTCGGAAGAGAAATCCAATCTTTTTGAAGTTTCCGAAGCTATGGATAAAATTGTTTGTGCCAGTTGAGGTTTTTTCAAAAGTAACGCTGACAAGATTAAACGACTCGTTCTGCAGAACGGCCTTTTTGTAAGGGATGAGCATTTGCGGACTTTTTCGCGACAGCGAAAGACTGTGTTTTCGAGGCATTAAACTGAACAAGATTTTTGGCGTCCCAATCCAAGATAAGTTTGAGGTCTTGTGAAAGAGATATCTGCATTGCCTTGCGCTTGTTTTCGAAATCAAGATTACATGGCTTAAGAAATTGAATACTGGGGAGGGTACTATCGTCAGCAAAACTATGAATGGGATTGAAAGAGAGAAGATCGTTAATGTGTAGAAGAAACAGCGTGGGTGCCAGCACTGAGCCTGGGGCCCCCAGCAAATTTGGTAAAAGCTGGAGGAATGACCATCTACACAACTGATATACGTCGATTAGAAAGGAAACTGAAAGCCAAGAGCAAAACTTAGGTGGAAGACCGTAAGAAGGAAGTTTGTTAAGAAGCCCATATGCCAGACCTGATCGAAAGCTGGATATGTCAAGAGCAACGATCTGGGATTCACCAAGAAACTCAAGGGACTTGTTCCAGTTGTGTGAGACAAAGGAAAGAAGATCAGCTGTGGATCTACTGTGACGGAATCCATATTGTCTATCATGTAAGATCTTATGTTTTTCCCAGATTCTTTAAGATTTGGGAATTAATGAATTTTTCCATTACTTTTTCAAACAACTGAAAGAAGAGATATAGGTCTATAGTTGGAAGGGAGATTTTTGACCTTTTTTGGGGGGCAGGTTGCACACGTGCAGCTTTCCAACTCTCCGGGAAAATGCCCGTGTCGTAAGAACGAAAAAGGCCAGTTAAAATGGGTGCAAGTTTTGGGGGCACTTTTTTAAGACGATTGCTGGTATGCCATCCCCCGACGATTTTTAGTTTAAGAAAGAAAGAATACGCTTGATCTGTTTGACTTTTAAAAAAATTTTATCGGACATTTTATGAGAAACAGGGACAACTGTTGGAAGGGGAAGATTAATAGGAGGATCAAGCGTAGAATTGGCAGCAAATTGTTTGGCAAATAGTTCGGCTTTTCCTTTGGGAGAGACAATTCCATCTTCAGAGATTAGGGGGAAAAGAATTTGTGCAAATGTTCGACTAATATTTTTGGAAAGGACCAGAAAGCTTTACTGCCATTTGAGCAAGAGAGAACTTTATCTTTATTCGATTGTTAAAACGGTCTTTGCTTCTGAGATAGTCTGATTATACTGATTTCTCGCTTCGATGCTAGCCTGTCGATTTTCGGGACTGGGGTTTTGAAGAAACTTTTTGTGGGCTTGAATTTTTAAAAGTCTGGCTTTGTTTTAGGATTAGGATTAGGATTTAGAAAACCACGGTTTGTGATTTAAAGTTATGGGGTTCTTTTTAGTGTGGGGAATATAGGTCACAATGCCTAGTTGAATTGTTTCGGTAATTTGTTTACATATTTCGAAGGATCGAAAGTAGAAAAGCAGGTAGGATCCCAAGGGTAGCTGGCAAAGAAATCTCTGACCATCCCAGTCGACCGAATTGTAGTCCGACGGTTCGTGGCGGCATGCTTTCAGTTGCCTCAAAATGAGTGGAGTAAGATACGGTGACCAAACCATGGTCAGAGCGACCAAGGGGAGCAGTTACTGATGCTTGATAGAGTTCGGGAGGGAAGTAAGAAAGAGATCTAGGGGGTTAGAATTATGGGTGGGAACCCTGGAAAGTAGTTAGAATCCATAATTAGATTGGTGAGCGAGTTGCTGATTGCGAAATTTTCTGCTGCTCTGCCTTTTTATTAGTTTATGTGGATCCTAGCCAATCCTTACTATGAACATTAAAATCCCCGAGAACGATTACTTGGCCAATGGAAACTGGGAAATAATATTGTCGATCTTTATTGAAAGGAAATCAAAGAGCTCGTTGTAGGAATTGTCGGAGGGGGACCGGTATATACAGCAGATAAATTTGGTAGAAGATCTGGAAAGTTTGCCAAAGAATATCAGGCCACCGTTTCGATTTAAAGAAACCCAGCACAAGCCAGGTCGTTGCGAACGTAAGCACAAACGCCGCCATGGGGTCGAAAAGATGTAATGAGTTAAACCTGGGTAAAGGAGGTGGTTTTGCTGTTTTGGGACTTACTTGGGTTTCGGGAGAAATAGTATGTGGGGTTTGGAGGATTGAAGATAATGGTGAACAGAGTTTACGTTGGAGTTAAGCCCACATATAGGAAGGATATTAGACTTTTCGATGGTGTCCCCTCAAAGTACCCCCGCCCGAAAAACCGAATGGAGGGGTATTTTACCTCCGGATAACTTTACGTTCGGGTGTGCCATCATCATTATTTCCAAATTTTTAGAGGGAAAAAAGAGAAAAAAAAAAGAAAAAGAAAGAAGAGGAAGAAGGAAAACTAAAAGGCAGAAGGAAGAGGAAGAAGGAAAACGATACCGCCAAAGAAACGTCCTGAGAGTTCACGAGTCCTTTAAAGGGCAAGTGGGGTGGTACCGCCTCAGGCGAGGAAAGCTCCTCTACCACCTACACCCAGCAATGGCACGACCAAGATTTGCAATCCTCGGCAGTCATCTTGTTGCCGGGGGAGGTGAAAGATCTCTCTCCCAACAGGAACATCAGATTTATTATAAGTCTGGACCTGGTAGGAGAAATTTAAAAGGGTGTGAGCCACAATAGACCGATCGGTCGCGGTGAAAGTGTGTTATACCCACTCACTTTAAACCTACCTACCTACCCTAATTTGTAATAGTTGAACAGAAATCGATTACATGCTCGAAATAATAACTATGTTTCCAAAATTGTAGATGTGTCCCGGATAAATTGTATCAAAACCTTATTATCACTTAGGATTTATTTCTTTTCCATTACCAAAGGAATATCATCACTTAATTCAGTTAGTTTTGGTATTGTAATTTTATTAATTGGTTTGCATTGCATTTTGGTGACAGGTCTATTATTTTATGAACTTACCAATTTAAAGAATAAGAAAAAGTAAATTGTTTGGTTACTGATTAAATAACCCATTTTGTACTATTTTAAAGTACTTTGGAAGCTGCTGTACTTTAGGAACAAAGTGAATCTCTAGCGGGTATTTGCAATTAAATATCTCGAATGGTTCCTTAAATAATTTGGCACTGAATGGTCCCGCATCGGTACAACGGCGCCTCTTATCAAATAAAGATTTAAATTGTGTTTAATAAAGTACTTTTTCTTTATTTGTTAAATAATCTTTGACAAGTCTTTTGCATTCTTACCACTTATGTGAAACAATTTTACGATCTGAGATTTCACTTTAATGATCACTAACCGCTATATTCCGACGGGATATTAAATTTTTTCCACTCTAAGTTTAACAAATTAGACAAACTGTTGCGTAGAATCTCAGGTAAGACAATACTCTTGCTGATTACCAGATTGCAATAATATTACTTCCTTATCTGAATCTTAAACATACCAACTCAATTTAATATTTTATTTTGTTAATGAATAATTTTTCGACATAAACTAACAACTCTTCAAATTATCTCTTATTAAAAAAAAATAAACAGGTTAAAGTTACATATTAGTTCTCTAAATAAAGTACTTTTTGTTTAGTTTTAAGTTGTAAGTTGTATAAGTAAAAATATATGTATAAAAATAAAGCCCTTTCTTTTTAAAAAGCGTCGAAAATGTTTCACATCTCATGACAAACAAAAGTAATGAAATTTTAGAGTACGTCGTTAAAGCAATTTGCTGGCTCTGATTAAAAGCGGCTTTCTACTTTAATTTAACTGAGAAAATGAATTCGTGCATCAGTAATATTTGTAGGGTTATTTTATATTAAAAAGCACCAAAAAGCAAACACTTTTGACAACATCGCGAACTTCTAAATATTTTTAAGACAATAAAAAAATACTATAAAATAACTTAGATATTTGGAGCAAAAATAATATATGGAATCACCTTCTGTATGTAATATCCTTACCACATTCCTATAAACACCTGCATTATTATCTGGTGTGTATTTTTCCTAACGGAGATATAACATATTTTTGTAAGATTCGTAACTCCCCATTAATTTTATGCCTAGCCGAACATGGGGCAATTAAATCTATGTATACAGGGTGTAAAAAGTATGATACTTACCATTTTAGTGGGCGATAGAGAAGCTCAAAACAAGACGAAAAAGCCAAGAACATATGGGTCAGAAGTTAATCGAACGAATTAAAGTTTAAAAAGTTGGCAACTGTTTAATCGAATGCGAGTAGACCGTCGAACAATTTTTGCGATGGATTGCATATTTACTTGTTTTAAGTAGATGTTTATTTACATACAAATAATAAAAATTACTGCTTGCAATTTATTTTGATATTAAATTTTAAATTAAAGTAAAAACAACAATTAATTATTGTTTGATTTTTTATTTGTTATTAAAAAATAGTTGTACTTACCAAAAGAATAGGCTTAATATCCATTTTAAAAACACAAATAATTATGTTTTAAAATAGCACTTTTTTT
>JAHBCN010024258.1:0-12051 GCA_019359885.1 Listronotus oregonensis | reverse complement strand
TTTAAATATTAGTGGACAAACCCCAGTTGGAATTTTATTAACAAACATTCCTTATAATATCCTTGTCCATTAATCATAGGTTAATAAGTTTATACATTTTAGTTACGAATTCTTGGATTTATGAGTTTTAAAAAGTCTAATTTTTTATTATAAAGATTTATTTGATAATGAAAGCTATAAAAAAATGTATATATTCACAGCTAAAATGCTTTATTTAAAATAAATATTAAAATTTTCATATATTGGTTACTGCAGTTTGTTTTACATCTGCTAAAAACCTATTATATAACAAAAACGTTCTTCCCAATAAACTTGGTTTTATAACCCAATTTATTTGGTCTTTAATTGGTTAATTGTTAAAGTATCGCATATGCAAATTAAACATTAAAAAGTGATTGGAAATATTAGTGGACAAACTCCAGTTCGGATTTTATTAACGAACATATTTAATAACCTAAATGCCTATACCATTTCTAACGGAAACTTATATCGGCAACAGCTTGTCCGGTATTAAAGTTTATAATTTTAAATAAGCCAAATTCGACACTTTGCTTAAACGTATATCTAATTCTGTATTAAATTGATAATGCCTATAAAGTTTAGGTAAGGAAATGAACCAGGACCTTATAGGACTTAATATACATCGCTCTTAATACTACAATGCAATACCAAGCGTCTAAGTTTTGCTTTCTTGGGGTCACAAAACAATTGTTCTTAACCGCAAAAGACTTCTTGGCAACTTGATAGTTTCATGTTTATATCAGAAGTTCTCGGATTTACCGAAATTATCATCAACTTTGTTTTTAACGTCTATAACCTAAGCTTTGTCCTTGAATTTCCAGATTTATTTACTAATTAACGTGACATATGTTTTTTTACTAAGATAGATGACACTCGACCTTTGAACTAGTCAATACTATGGTACGCAAAAGCTAGGTATTGTCATATATTTTTTTATTACCGATTATCATTCTTTTAAAATAAATTTTATTTATATTTTGCGGACAATAGCGCTTTTTATCGTTTAATTTAGTTCATTTTATTAAATTGATTGTCGGTCATATCTCGAAAAATATCTAACACAAAGTTTTTAAGTAAAAAATATTTATAAAAAACTGGTTAAGATAAAATCCGTTTTTTTTTTCCAGTGTACAAATTTGGACAACTGAGGGGTAACAATTATTATATTTTTTAAATAAAGGGTATTAAAGATGTCTGCATTTTAATACTGTTAGAATCTTCATTCTTTTTTTACACATATTTTTTCTCGCTTAAAATTGGGTGATAGGGAAAAACAAATTTTTTTTTTGGTAAATAGTATTAATTAAATTTAACAGAATTTGTTTTGACAAAGAAACTTTATTTGGCATTACTCTGTTTTGCTTTTAAAGCTGTTAAATTTGTAGTCGCCGCTAGGATTACGATAGTATTTTTTTCACTATTTATTTATTTAAATAATCAAAAACTTTATTCTTAAATAATTGATTTTAAAACAGGACCTGTGAAAATATCACTATTAAAATAACCACGACTAAATAGCCCGAATTTATTTTAGTTCCCGACGAAAAGCCGCAATAACTAAAATACATTTTTTGTGTGTTGATCATTTATCTTATAACATATTAAAACGCTTAATGTATAATTTAACACTACACTTTATTAAAACATTATTTAAAATTTAAAGTGCAAGAATATAAAAGATTTTTTTTTTAAATATATTTAATAATTTTAATTGTATAATTTGGTGTTTTTAAAATATCAAAATGCGATTCAAGTTTTGAGTGCATTATAATTTATAAGAGCAACTGGTTAATTATGTAAGACCCTCACTAAGAAAAAAAAAGAGCAAATTGCAGCAGGAACTCCTGTTTAATGAGGATTTGAACGGACCAAAAATTGTATTTTCCGAGGAAAAGTCATTTTTTATAAAAGCTTTTGCTTACCGAGAGAATATGATTGCCGATGAAAAAAAATAAAAATTATATACAAGGTGTTCCAGAAGTTAAAAATTCCATTTTTTTACAGGACTACAGTACCCTTATTTCAAAGTTTTCAACAAAATGCTACTTGCGAAAATTATTTGAAATTATCATATCTTTCAGTATTTTGGCTTTCGTTAGGTTTATGATTACTATCATTTTTTCGGTTTAAATTTGCATTTTACTGAAAAGTTTCGTAGGTATACCTTTAATTTTGTATCCCTGCAAATATCACTTTTTAAAAAGGTACTTAAATTTTTAATCCAGACCTCAGTATTAACTATTGCATATTTTATTAATTTTTACAAATGTTTACAACGGAGCAAAAAAACACATTTAATCCACTGCTATGGTAACGGAGATTTTTTATTCCGATACGTGATAGAAAAATTTCATCAAAGGTTCTCTAATGTACCCGTGACCAAATGGGCGGTCTGCAAGATTGTAAAAAAATTTCGAGAAACTGGATCGGTACTGAACTTAACAAAAAGTAAAAAAATCCTATAATAAAGATGATGCATTGACTCTTCTCGTATTACAGTCTGTTAGAGAAAACACCATACTATCCTTAAGGAAACGAGCTACACAACTAGAGGTGGTCCAAAAAAGTACCGTCATTACATATAACTTCGGACGATTTTGGCGGGTTTTCACAAAAATCATGATGTAAATCAAAGAATGTTTTTTTGTCAGTTTAAATATATATTCCTTAATACTTTTACTACGTATTACTGCCAAAAAAAAATTGAAAAACAAACATGGAAGCTTATATATATTTTTTTTGAAAAGTGTCCGAATTAACATGCACTTTCATGAAATTTCGGACACACTTAAAAAACCGATAAGAACCGATATTAGAGCTATTTATGGTAACTTCGGACATTCCTTATATAAAAAAAAATTATTTGATCTTCCAAGTCATGGGTTACAGAAAAAATAAACACATTTGGTAAAGAAATAAACGTTTTTATTTAGCATCAAATGAAACATTGTTCTCATCAAAATAAACTTTTTTCTCTAATTAAAATATTGTGTTTTCTTTAGAAAAACAAATAGTGAAAATTACGAAATGTTGTCATACGAAACCATGTCGTTAACAGAAAAACTAAATCGTCCGCGGCGCAAATCTTTGGGGTTTTTTTAATAATTGTGTGACTTGTGCCTTTGTGATAATTGCTTTATCTTCCGTTTCGGGAAAAACAAAATAATTCCCAAATTTTTCACAATTTCTTTTTCCGTAAAAATTTAACATATAATTCGTTTGAAAAAGTTTCTAGAATTTTACCAATATAATGAATGTCTCCATTTGTAGTAGCCTTAAAACACACCAAAACAAATTTTCCTTCTTCATAATTTTCATCGGGCAATGTATCTTCTTGCAAGTTCTGTTCTGACGTGGTGGGTTGTTCTTCACTTTTAGAATGATCTGAATTACTGATCGCTATGGAATCACTTGATACTAAATCAGAATCACTGGATGACTCCTTCTTGTCTGGTATGATCCCTTGCCCAGGGGCGATATTTAATTTTTTTGTTCTATTTACTCTTCTTACGGTGGGATCAGAGCCATTTCTTGATTTTTCCAGCAATGTTTTATTTAATGTTAATTTAGGATAGTTTCATTAAGGAGTCTCGGAAATTCGGATTTTGGAAGAACTCCTCTATTTTTGAATTTCCAGGATGTGAGAACTTGTTTCCACGCAATTTTAATTGGACGAAATATGGAAACATCCAACGGTTGACACAGATGTGTGGAGTTGGGAGGCAACAGAATAAATTGTATGTTATTGTTTTTGCAAGCAGTTATGACATCTAGGGAAACGTGCCTGGCTAAATTGTCACCTATTAGGGCTTTGTTTCCATCACGTCTCTTAAAAAATGGTAAAGCTATTACTCGAGCCATGCCTCGAACAATGCTTGGTCGAACCATCCCGATTTGCTGCAGACGTCCGGGATCGTCACTGAAGTTCGTCTCATCATAGTTAACTATGTTGTCAGGTGGGACGTCTTTTAATGATACCTCTAACTCATCAAAGTACCTCTCAATTGTTTGCTGATCGATTTCAGCCCTAACTCTTTTAAAATTTTCGGAAAGTCTCACTGTCAGCTCTTTATGACGTTCCATAAAGCTATATAGCCACTGCCTTCCAGGTGTGTTATCTTTAAATCTTCTTTCCACAAGACCTCGGTTTTCTAAATAAATTTTAACAACCTGTTGAATATCAGTTCCCCGGAGAGGAAACACCCACTTCGCTGCTGTCGTTAGGCACTCAGATAAAAGAAGTTCATATTTTGATTGAAAAACTGTTGGTCTGCCCACTTTTCCATCATGCTTCTTATTTATGCGGTCACTTAGTGTTGATTTGGGAACCCTGTACTTTTCGGCTGCCCTCCGTAAAGACAACTTTCCGCTTTTGACGTCGGCTATGGCTTTAGTCATATCCGACGGGTTGTAGTATTTGTATGGCCAGTCCGCCCTTAATTTTGAAAGCATTTTAGGTGTCCGAAGTTACCCTACAAAAAACAGTTTTTCTAAATTTTTACCATTTTACATATTTAAAAAAAGCAAAATAAAAATTCTAATTATGCTTAAATGTTTGCAACATTATAAGGATTAATCCACATAAAAAACATAAATCGTAGAAACTTACCGTACAATTACACAGAGGAGGTTTTCCACAGTTGGAAGAAAAATTTAAAAATTACGTAATTTTACGACCAGGACTCGGCGGAACCTTACCTCCCTTAACAGTGAATTAATTCGCTCTGACAGGTATTCGACAAGTGTTTAGACATGCAACGCCGGCCGAACTGGTTTAACGTTAATATGGAGGGGGAAAATCCACTAACAGTGTGGAAACGTCCTGACGTCCGAAATAACCGTATATGTCCGAAATTATATGTAATGACGTTACCATTCAACTAACCGCATTTTAACCAAACACAAAATTATGGCGATGATGGAAAAAGGTTGGATTTCTGTTTGTGGGTAGGAAGTAAGATTTTAGGTGGTTAAAGAAAATTTCATAAACTAATAATGTTCTCAGATGAGTCCACGTTTTCGACGAATGGAACTGTAGCATCGCAACATGTTCGCTTTTGGAATGATGTTAATTCTTTCTTCAAAATAGCAACCCGACGTCAGTTTTTTTAAAAATGTGAATGTTTGGTACACAGTTTCGTACTATGGTAAAATAGGACCGTATTTCTTTAAGAATACTCGTAACAGAATTTTTTAATTAAATATGTTAAATACTTTTTTTTCTGATCAAAAACGTTTTTAATTTTAAGAAAACATCTAAAAAATGTAATCTAGTAAACATTTCTTAATTAGATAAATTATTTAAATTAATAAAACAAAACTTATTTCTAAAATCTAAGAAATATACATAGCATAACAAAAATATAATAGGTTTCTAAATTATATGAGCACTAACCAAACTTCTTAACACCTACATAATTGCAATTAAAAAAAGCTTTTCATATTACTATGAAAAACAATACTCTTTAGAAATACCCTGAAAGTTTTAAGTTTCAAATCGTTTTTTAACAAACTCTTAGAACACTTAATTAGAAAAGTTCTTGTGTTTCACATCCTAAAACGATGCAGTAACAAATTTATTATCCTATTATATCTCCCTTTTTAATCGTTGGTTTAAGAGGCGTTAGGAAAGTATATTTTAAAGGCGGTTAAATACGTTTAGACATTTAATAAAAGTTTTGACGCTCTGAGGTAGAGTTTGTTTTAAAGCTGCTTAAGCAAACAATATTATTCTATTTTGTTAATATAATAGAAGCCATACGTTTTAAGGTAATTTATGGCATAATATTTTTTAAAATACGTTTATGTAACATTTTTTTTTACAAATATGTTTTATAGTTTTGTGGCGGATTCATGTTTCAGTTTGTTTTATTTGGAATACTTGATGCTGAAGTAAATTCAGGTAAACTTAAAATCAATTAACACACCATACCACCCACCTTTCTGGTCTTTCTGAATACTATATATACCAGTTAAATAACCTACTGTCATTTTTGACAAAACGTCAATAAAAAGTAAAAAAAGCTATCAGAATTTCCTAAGTTTTTAGACCAAAAATTTCTCAAAATTTAGTTTCATTTTTTGTTTTAGTTTGTGTCTTGACAACGGTGGCCGACTTGTCACCGAAACGTAGACTGGTATTTGTGATTTTTTGGGTTTTTGGGGGGTTTTCTTCTTTTTTGTTACAGGCGATCTGCAAGTTCATAGGGGACAATAGGGCTGGACAGGGTCAGCTCGTATACCCCGGGACCCGGACCGAAGGGGTACCATTTTCCAAAAAGTAGTAAGGCGAGTATCCCAAATAAAACAAACTGATTTTGTTTTTCCATTACTGTAAAATAAAAGCATTATTTGCGACGGTTTTAAGTTTCTACTTTCTTTGTAGTAAGTGCATATTCTGATTATAATCTAATACCTATTGATTTTTTTTTAAGTTTCTCGACAACTTGTTCCTTCAATAGCAAAAGGAAAATAAAAGAGGGATAGAAAAAACCCTGTACCTAAAAAAAAAAAAAAAAACTTTAAGAAATACCAGGGACTTATTAAATTCTTCGTAAGCACCTTATTTAACCTGTGGTTATCGCCGGGGGCTCCTTATATAATTGTACGTTGGTAGATCTTCGTTCACTTCCAGGATTCGAGATTAATTCACAGATTAGCTTGCGGTGGCCAGCCTTAAACCAAACATGGTTTATTGGTTGTACACCATGGTGGTGAGGCCTATGATAACATACGTATATACGCATCACTGGTATGGTGGACAAAAATGCGACAAAGAATTGCTGTTACAGAACTGGCTAAGGTACAGAGACTTCTTTGCATAGCTATAACAGAAACAATTAAAACAACTCCAACAGCAGCCATAAAGTGTCTCCCAGACGTTCCACCACTCAACCTGAGAGACGGTTATAGACATCATCTGGTATACGGATGGTTCCAAAACCAAGCAGGGAACTAGAGCTGGCGTGTACAGTAAAATGAGGAATTCACAATTCTCTATTTCACTAGGAACACAGAGTTCTGTATTTCAAACGGAAATATATGCTTCACTGCACTGTGCAAAAGAAAATAACAGGAGAGCTTATAAAAACAGCCGGATCTGCTTACTAACAGACTGCCAAGCGTCACTGGGGGCACTAGTAAACCCCAAGGTAACGTCCAAGCTGACATGGGAATGCCAAAAAGAACTGAAAGTCCTGGGAGAACGCAACAGAGTAACTCTCTTGTGGGTACCAGGACATTCGGAAATAAAAGGAAACTAAAAAGCGGATGATCTAGCGAGACAGAGATCATCCACACCATACTTTGGACCAGAACCTGCCCTTGGAGTGACCAAAACCACAGCACGAGGGCAAACCGGGGAATGGATCCGAAACAAACACGAGAAATACTGGGGAACCCTCAGTAGAATTAGATATGGAAAAAGCTTCATAAGCGGCCCATACAAAAGAACGAAGAAAGAACTACTTAGAGAACGTAGGAAAAGACTTCGCGTAACATTAGGGTTGCTAACAGGGCACGATAACTTACGAGGACACCTACGTAAGATAGGCTCATACAATGGGAACCTAAGTTGCAGAATGTGCGACGAGGGGAAAGAAACAGCCTACCATATCCTGTGTGAATGTGAAGCATTGGATCACAAAAGACAGGCAATATTTAGGCCACCAAAAAAATGGAATATATCCAAGCCAACAACACAAGACTAATGGAAGGATTGGTATAAAAGATAAAGGGAGATTAGTCACAAAAAGCCCAATAGGCTACGCTGCCTCCGGTAGTGGTGAATCAAGACGGCTCCCAGGGAAGAAGAACAAGACGGTAGTAAACTTTAAGCATATACAGGGTGGGCCAATGAAAACGAAACAAAGCCGATTTCTCATATCTATGGTTAGAAAAATCGCTCGGACCCGTCGATTTTTATTTTGAGGAAGACACATTTTAGCTTATTTTTAACCCTGTCACTTCAACCTAGAGTTGAGTAAGGTTCACTCCTAAGTTTAAAGGGAAAGGGGTCGACTGATCGTCATTTTAAAGATTATCGAATTCTTTTCAATGCTTCTAGTTTTTAAATTTAATGCAGTAGTTTTCGAGAAAATAATTTTGAATTTAATAACAAGTCAATATTAAAAAAATAATTATTTTAATATATTTAAATTTTTTAAAGCCCATTTTTTTTTTCAAAAATATCATTCTTTCTAAGCACAGTTTTCAGTTTTTGGTAAGGGTTACCCTATGAAGGGAAGAAGGGCGGGGGGATGATTTCAAACAACGAAAACATTTACATTCAAAACTTTCCTTCTATTTTACTTACCTACTTTTTAATTTTACAAGTGTTCAAAATGTTGGCCTCCTTCTTCCATGCAGTCGTACAGGTTTTATTTAAAACGGTTTAGGACGTTCTGAAGCGTTTAAGGTGTAATGTTCCGAAATTCATCAATGATTCGATGACGTAAATCATTTAGAGGTTCTGGTTAAGTTTTATAAATTTTACTTTTTAAGTCACCCCACAGGAAAAAATCTAACGGGCTAAAATTTGAGTTTTACTTTATTTTATTATCTGTTCACTAATTATTTCGCAAAATTCTACACTTCTATCAAAGTCATCTTCATTTAATTTTTGTACAAGATGGATTTTATACGGGTGGAATTTATGGGATTTTAAAATTTTTCGAATGTTCGTACGGCATATGCCAGAAACTGTAGGTAATTGCCTGGTACCTAACGTAGGATCGATATTGACGTGGCCCAAAACAATTTGCATTGCTTTGTTTCCCACTATTCGATTAGAATCGATTCGTTTTTGATTTGCCACAAAAACTTGGCTACTAGTTCAATAACATCTTTCCGGTTAACTTACTTATTTGGATTTAGTTCATTAAATAACTGTGCTGTACTATTAGCGCACCTACCGTTTTCATAATAAAGTTCAATTATCGATACTCTTTCCGCCGTTAAGTAAACCATTTAGAGCAAGAAAAAAAAAAGATTATAAGCCGAAATAATCACAGACAAAATCCTGTAAGATACTAAATTTACATAAATTGAATATAAATAAGTTCCAAATAAAGATAAAACTAACTGCATTATTTATAATTTTTTAAACAAGCATCGAATTTCATAGCAGAAAGAACTGCTAACCGTGAACTAATAAAATTCTAAACAAGACACTGACAATACTTTTATAATTTTAAAGCGTAAGTAAAAAGTATCCGCATTTTATTGAGTGATAAAAATGTGATTTAATGCTTCCTTACTTTTTAAGTTGGATAGAACGGGGTTTAAAAACAAAAATACTAAATAAAAAATAGTTCTAAAAGTGAAAAAGCGTTACTTTCGATTATCGGCCGATTATGTTTATAAAACGTATTTTCTCGAAAACAATTATATCAAATTCAAAAAACTAGGAAGCGTTGAAAAGAGGATTAATATAAAGTAACAGGGTTAAAAATAAGCGCAAAAGGTGTCCCCCTCGAAATAAAAATCGGCGAGTCCAAGCGATTTTTTCCTACCAACCATAGATATGAGAAATCGTCCTTGTTTCGTTTTCATTGGCCCACCCTGTATCTAGTGGAGGCAGCCTTATCGCGATAAGTTTACAACCTTCGGGAACGAAAAGGTGAAAAATTACCCATACTTTAAGGGTTATAAATAAACCCCTTGCACATATTTCTTTTTATTATTAAACAAAAATCCCTTGTACCTTATTAACTCTTTCGCCAAAAACATTTTTTTATATTTAATTTTTATAAGGAGGATACATGTATAAAATTAAAATATAAACCTTTTCCGCGAAAACGATATCCACGTTACAACACGAAACCACACATATTGATAATACCTGATCGACAAAGGCCACTAGGCCTAAGTTCCAATATTACATCCCGAATGAAAGAGGAGTGAGTAAAATACCAAGAGGAGCTAATCTGGACATTAAAACACTTTCGATTGTAAATCAGTGGATAACATTACATTTGTTTATTTAAAAAAAGAGAATACAATATTCTATTTATTTTCGTTTGAGAAAAACACATCAACAAATAACGTATTGCATTTGTCTCAAAAAATCGGTTATCCTAATTACTTACCAGGAGTTTCTTTCAAACGATAATGAAACGTTTTTAGAGCTTTTATTTGTTTTTTGTAAAATGTATTATTTTTCGTGGTAATTGCGATGCATTTTGAAAGTGTAATTACCTTTACTATTATTATGTTGCATATTTAATTGACATTAAACCGATTTATCTTAGAGGGCATCTATTAACTACTAGCGGTGTTTACCTTTTATTTTGAACCTCTCCAACCCCTGTGGGATTTGGTACTTTATAATTTTTAAATTATTAAATTTAAATGTATTTTGCTGTTTAGTACTAAGTACATAAGCGCTTATACTAAAATCAAATAAAAAATTAAAAAGTTGACGTAAGATTTTTCAATGACCTCCCGCTCCCTTTGGATGAGATTTGATGAGATTTTGCTGGACCCTTTTTCCCCATTTTGAGTAAGGTAATTAATGGATGACCTCTAAAATGGAAATAAAGAAACGCAATGGATTTTATGTTTTTGCTTTAAATGAAATAAATTAACAAAGCAAAAAAAATAATAATACTTCAACTTGGCAACGACAAATTCACGACGTAAACTTTAAATCGTAATTACGCCGAGACTTTTTTTTTATTAATTTTTAAATTAAAATAAATTTTATGCAAAGGGCCCATTGTCTTTATGCAACATATAAATATTAGTTTTTCTACTGTAAACAACGTGTTGCCATTGTGTTTTTTAATTAAAGACGAGCTATGAAGTAACCAAATCTAACGGCCGAGTGACGTTGTTAAGATTAGCAATGGATTAAACAATGTGTTAAATTTAACAAAGAGGTAAAAATAAAAACTCTTGGCAACAGGGCATAACTTTTTAAATGTTAATTTTTTGTCAAAAAAATAATTTAGTTTGGGATTTTGCGTTAAAAATTAATTAAACGTATAACACAAAATAATTACCTTGCACAGAATATAAAAAAAAATAGTTTTGGTACTCTAACAAAGCAATTTTAAATATTTTTCTAAAAAGACAAGCAATTCAATAGATAGCTCAAATGACTAATATGCTAAACTTCTTTAAATTTGGTTTTTTTAACAAGTCTTTAATAAAATTCCCGCCTATTACATTTTATTGATAGATTCGGTTAGTACTAAATCTAGAGTAGACTAAATATTTGCTTTATTTTACTAGAAAATTGCTGTCCTAAGTTAATAAATATTAGTTAATTTATCTACAGTAATTTCATTTCTAACTGTTGGTAACTATCCATCTTATCTTTTTAAAACAAACAATGTTTGTTGGAAATGGCTTTGTTATCAAGAGAAGACACCAAATTTGTGAAGTTTATTTGACACTATGAATTTTACTTACCGCCTTTTTTCTTTAGACGTCGCAATATTTTTCAGGTAAAATTGTTATTTGCACTAATTCAAATTTAAATTTCTTATAATTTTATAATAAATGGTAATCATAAAACCTATTTTAAAAGTAAATCTAGTAGACAATTTTGCATTTAAAATTTTAACATTCGCAAGATATAATCAAAACTTTAGCTCTGCTTTATTAACACGTTATTTCTGGTTTTATATTCTTGCTTCATGGTGCAGTTTGTTGAAATTTTTTTAACGACTTTAGTGAGTTAACTTTAATTTTTTATATTTATTGTAAATTTTTTAAAATCTAATATTTAAATAATATTTTTCAGGTACTTTTAGAATATTGGAGTTAAGAACCAATTTCTTTCTCCTAGGATCGGCAAAAAATAAAAATCCGAATAATATATATATATATATATATATATATATATATATATATATATATATATATATATATATATATATATATATTAATATTATATATAATAATATATATATATATATTATATAATATATATATATATATATATATATATATATATATATATATATATATATATATATATATATATATATAAATATATATAAAAATTTAAATAAATTAAATAAT
>JAHBCN010024257.1:0-11993 GCA_019359885.1 Listronotus oregonensis | reverse complement strand
TTTGGTAAACCATTTGTACAGCAAGCTTTCCATTTTTGGGTTCTCCGCACGTTTTAATGTGCACTTTTTTATTTTGTCAGGTCTTAAACTCTCTCCAATCACTTATAGAATTTTTTCTTTATTTTTTATGGCATATATACATAGTTGATTTGGCTATTTGACATTTCTTCGACAATGCGGTAACACTCATACCATTTTTATGCTCTTTCAATATTTTAGATTTCTCATAAAGAGTTAAACATTTCTCATTATTTTTAACCATTTTGTAAGACACAGATCTCGGGGCGTGACACTCTCTCCTGATCTTTCTGCAAACTAAATAAAATAAACGTACTGAATGCATATACCGATATAGGTACTAGCAACTTTATACAAATCTGAATAGGTTTACTAAGATTTTCCAAAATTCACATTATCGAAAATTGTTTTTGTTCACACTATAGAATCAAAACGAAAATATTTTAGTGTTCTAATTATTGAGTTGTTCATATAAACGTAAGTTCACATTACCGCGCGTGTACTGTATTTGTCATTTCGGAAATGATTAATCAGTACATGTATTGCCAGCAAACTGCGTTATAGCCTTATTATTTCAATGTTTGACTAACTATTCAGTCATTTCCTGTAATTCCTGAATCCGTTCTAGGAAAATAGCGTAATAACCATTCCTAATTCATTGTTTGAGTGACTGGTTCGTTCCTGTTAGACAAATAAGATTTTTACGCTGTTTGCCGGCATCATATGTACTGACTAGTTATGTCAGAGAATGACAGAGTTCAGTGTTTGAGCTGACATATATAAATTTATAGATTAATTACTTCTTTAATAAATTATTAAATTACTTAGCATATAATAAACAATCTTTCTTTATTACCTGCAAAACTTTTTAATACCAATTACTTAAAAACATATAAAGAATTTCTTTTATAAAATAAATCCGGTCTTATATTGTATAGAAGTTATATTATAATAACATGCTAATATTTAAGAGGATTATTATGTTCTAAAGGTATCAACCTCTAAACTACAGACATATGTTTATGAAGCATACAATGATATTTTATGCATTAAAAGGAGTTTTCTGCTGTAAAACTTTTTTTTCTTGCCAGTGGCGTTCGTGCGAGATTTGCATTAAATATTTTAAAAAGAAAAGTGCCAGCCACTGCTTTATCTTAAAATAAAAAAAGAATAGAATCTTCATTCCTTAGTAAGCAAATATTATTCCTGATTTTTTTTTTCGTTTGATGTTACAATTTTCTAATAAATATGCATTCTATCAAAATAACTGTAGAGAGCAAAATTTTAGCTTATAAAAAACAAAAAAATAATATATCTACAACCAATAGGGGCTGAGCTACGGCTTGTTAATGTTTACCTTTTGTTCGTCAAATGCTTAATTCAAAGTCAAATAGCGGAAAAACTTTGCAAGTTGCGAGGAAAACTTATAAAATATTTTTTAAAGTATATAGTCTCTAGCATGAAAATTGAGCAAGTTATGATTAAAATAAGGTCGGTCCCTACTTTTTTCTAAGAAAAAATGAGGATGACGTCGACCACGACAATGATTATAAAAATAAAGATATTTAAAAATCTTATTTTTATCTGTGTTTGTTTAAATTTAATTTTTATATATGTATGTAAATAATATATACCGTGTATTTTTGTGTAAATACATTTTTCTATGTAATTCTATTTTGTTTCCTATTTATATTTATTAAATAAGTTTATAGGAATTTAAAATTTACAAAATAATAATATTGGTAATATTTCAGGCAGTAATATTTTTAATTATTATCAAGCTATTATTTATTTTTGGGTTAATTTCTTTTTTTTAATTAACCTATAATATGGGTTGATTTATGAGGGTCAAAAAGTTGTAAAATGAAATTAGTACATATTTTAGCAACAGCATTCTAAAATTAAATTACTATGATAAATTAATAATTTTATAGGGTTAACAAGAGTATATTTTTAAGGGTTGAAATATTCTCAAAGTGTATTCCAATTCAAAAAACAATCATTATCTAACTAATTTAAATCAAATTTTACCCATCTTAAGGTTTAAAATGTTATTTTATAAGTTTTGACAATTAGGTGTAGTTTTCAACCTTAAAAAACAAACAGCGCCTATCGACATGATAAAGAATTTGAAGAAGAGGGTAAGATGAGCCTAATTTAAAATATTTATGCAAATTAATAGAGGACGAAAAAAATGCGAGGTTTTGCCATTTTTTGAGCTTCATTTTCTGGACTATGATTTTAATACGCAATTTCATTACAAAGAAGAATAAAAACTCTACTACTGATACGTAAGATACTAATTTAATTTTGTAAACATAAACAGTTTTTTTATAGCTTGTCTAGTTGTTACTTATTTAGGACTTTAAAATTAACCATATCTTTAAATGCTCCATTTTACAGATTACTAATGGTAAGACATTGAAAGCCAGACGGTTGTATAAAAGCTCCGTCCAAATAGAAACATTTTCAAATATTCGTGGAAGTTTCTGCAACAAAGGAAGTTTTGAACCAGACAATCATCTAAAAAGAGTACAACATACTACAAACACCAGAAATTGAGGTAGCGATTTTGTATTCAGTTAAGAAGATTCTCAATTAGGTAAACGAAAAAAGGAAACAATTTGAATATCTTAGAGATTCTTGTTTCGAAATTATCCAAGACTTTTTATTAATCCCTACCACATTTAACGGGTTCAGGCTCTCTCCCTCACGACTCTCGATATTGGATGAAATTTGCCAAATGTTACTTTAAAAAGTGTAGAAAATTCCTTATTTGATAATAAAATTTCATTCACCAGTGAAGCCAACATTTTGAGAAGCACCATCCAAAACTTTCCAATAATTATTTTTGGACTCAAGAAAACCCATATGCAATCTTGGGATCCGTCACTAGGAGCAGTTTTTCGCTAACAGTGTAGGCTGAAATTGGACCCATTGCCTTTATGAGAGATTGAATGGGCACAATACCCGGCAGTTTCTTAAAGAAAATTGCCAGTTTTAATGAAAAAGTTTATATTTTAGTAGGAAATCGACTATGGTTTATGTACAACGAGCCACCAGCGTACTTTAGTGCTCTGTCGCGTAAATATTTACACCAAAATTAGAATAATCGCTGGGTAGATCACAGTGGACTACAGGCCTGGCCACCTTGGTCTCCGAACCTTAATAGTATAGATTATTTCTCGTAAGGTCATATTAAAATATTGGTTGAAAACACGATCAAATCGTAAAAAGAGCAGTAAATGCTCATATTTTTTTGTGAAACTATTAGAAAATGTCTGGCATTTCCAAAGAAAACGTGAGTCCATGAAAAAAGAGAGGCATGCATACTTGTAGAGAGTGGACATTTTTAACATGATTAAATTTATTTATTTGTGCGTTCAGCGTAATTTTGTTTAGTACCCCACTTTAATTACTTTAATAACATCATTTTAACATTTAAAATTATTTAGTTACTTTTTAAAGTTACATAGTGTTTTTGTGAGTAATATAACAAGATGCAAGTAAATTAAAGGTATTTTTATTCGAAAAGTGCACGCCAAAGAAGAAAAAATCATCAAACTAGATTTGCTACGAAAGAAATAAGGATTTTAAAATATTTTTTACTTTAAGAGAAAGTTGTGGCGTATTACTGGGTCTTTAAAATGATTTAGTAGAAATCACGCACGAACGTACTGGAAGTAATAAAAATTATGTTGTACACCCAAAAATACCTTTTGATGCATAGAAGATGCTTTCTTCTTTTTACAAAAATATCAAAGGGGTGACATAAAAGTTACCATTAAAAAGTTTTTTTTTAAGTTTGTATTTAAAAAAAGTTAAAACTCTTAGGACGTATCGATGGTAATCTATCAGAAGGGTGGATGGGCCATCTTCCGAGTTTGACTTAGAGAAGATTTAGACGTACTTGATGACGCAATGATACATCTAGCAAATGAAAAGTACACCTCTAATACAGAGCTTTATACGCCTTTCTGATATGTTGTGGACAAAATTTTTTAAGCTGAGTATACCGTGGAAATATAAGTTTTTTAAAAAAATGGCCCCCTCCGTTATATCACCCTTGATATGTTTATATAAATTTTTTTTTTCCAAAATGGACCCAACAATAACCCTTATTAATTTTAAATTTTTTTCAGGAACACTCGTATAATAAAATGTAAAAGATAGGCACTTACAAAGTTTGCTTTTTCTTGCAAATCAGAAAGGGGCCATTACATGGTAAAGGGGTTCTTCATCCCTTCTAAGGTCACTGGGGGTAGTGATGTTGGCAAGTTTATTTTCCCAAAAAATCTATCACAGCCTGCATTTGTTTCTGAGTTGAATTTTGTTCTCCACCCAGAAGAACCCCTACCAAAAAAAATATGCTTTTTGATATTTATGCACTCGATGTGTCAAATTGCAAACAATAAACAAGGTATTTTTTTCTTTAAAAATTTTTTATCAAAAATTGTTTTTTTGCACTTAACAACTAACTTTTAATAGTGTTTTAAGCTGGGGAGAAGTAACTAGCTGGTTTTTTTTATTAAATTTCATTAGGGACATGTTTCCTAAAAACAAAATGAAAACTTACATTGGGCGGTCATTTTTTGGCCAATAACAACATTATTAATAAAAAATATTTTTATCCACCATATTGGGTTTGCCATCATAAATTTTTTCAATTTCATCACATCTGCTATTATCCGCCATCTTGAATTCTTAAAAATAATTCAGATTTTTATCAAGCCCAAAAAAAATAGTTATTACTTGGGGTTTTTTGGGGTTAAAAAAAATCTACACTTGCTCCCCTTTTTTGGCCAGGAATTTAGATTAAGCAGGTCCAATGGTATAGTAATGACGCAGGAACTAAATTTTTTTTGTGAAAATTTTACACCAGTATTTTTTAACTAGTGATGGAACCTTCCGAATGATATTTGAATATAGAACTGTTTCGAATGATTCGAATATTTTTTTCGGATATTGGGAATATTCGTATTCCAATCAGAGGGGGTTATATTACCGTTACGGATGATAGTTTATTCGATTCGCGATTCACTCAAGGTCAATTCTATTCGACCGAAATAGGAAGAGCTATCAAAAAAATGCACTTGAAAATTTAAATGCCCGGGTGCCACATTGTGATTCGTTACCAAATAATTTTATATTTAATTATTATTGCGCGATTGAATAAAGTAATAATTAAACATATTCTTTGGAACATAATAAAATAACAATGGAATAAAAAAACTAAATTATAAAAAACATTCTTTGATAGCCTTTTTTCGGTTTAAAATATTTTGTAATTTGCAGACAATTGTGTCTTAATTTCTGTCGATTGCTTTTACTAGCGGATTTTGATGTAAACGTTTGCCTAATAATTAGTGAAAATTAACTAAACTTTTTTTTTGAAGTGTTCTATTAACAGGCAACCTGCAAAACTATTTAATGTGAAAATGTCAATACAGGGGAAATAATTTTTTTTTAAAACAATTATATGCGATCACAACATCAACCCAAAAACTAAAATAGTCGACTGAAATCAAAAGCCGGGAAAAAAAATAATTTATTTATTATCTTCCTTCAAAATTCGGGGTAAATCGACCCCGGTCGGCGGTCGACGCAATAATCGAATATCGACTGGCGTTGATCGGTCAATGTTTCATATGTCAAATTAAAATTCCGAATATGAAGATTTTCCGGGGAAAACGAATATTTGAATACTAAAATCATCCGGGAAAATGCCCATCACTATTTTCAACCAATCAAAATGGGGGATTTTTGACAGGTCTCCTGGTAACTCATGTATATTATCGATTTTTTTACGATAAATAACTAACAGCGGTTTAAAACGAGAATTATTTGACAATTATAAAAAAAAATTTAAAAATTTTTTTCCAATTGTAGTAAAAAAATCATGCATGATATAAAATAATGACTATGTTAAATATTAAAAAGAGTAATTTTGTACCACTACCATCAATATTAAAAAAAAATACGGCTCTCAAATCGGTTTGCGGGCGCTTATTAGTATATGGCATTTAGTTCAAAATCGACCGAAATAAAAATTTTTTTTAAGGCCAGCAGATATGGAGATCCCTTTTTCTGCATTGTGTTAAAAAATTTCCCCAAAAAAACCCCCCTATATGGTGGGTTTTTTCCATTTAAAAAATGACTAGTAATAGAAATTTTTTGCAAATTACCCACTATTTTTAAGGAGGGAAAAACTCAAAAAAATCTCTCAAAAATCGTTACTGGGGGGTTTTTTCGGGGGGAAAAGATTGCCCGGGGGGGGGGGGGGGAAAAAATAAAAAAAAAAATGAAGATTTTTAGTATTTTTTTAAAAAAAATTGGGGTTTTTTTATGAGGATAAATTTTATATTATTACCCCATAAAGCATTTTTAAAAAAAAAATGGCATACCACCCCCCCTTTTTTTTTCTAAAAAAAAAACCCTTTTTTCTTTTTTAAAAAGGGAAAGGGCTTTTGGGGGAAAAAAAAAATTTAAAAAAACCGGGAAAATTTTTCCCCTTTTTTAAATTTTTGGTTTTTTACAGGATGTTTTTTATATTACATATTTTATTTTATTATCTTTTTATATTAATATTTAAAAGCCAAAAAAAATCAAATAATTGTCTATTACTTATAAAAAATTTTTAAAACATTGTTTTTAAAAAACAAAAAAAATTTGACGTTTTTTTTGATTGATAAATCTTATACAAGGACCCTTTTTTTTAAAAAAAATATCTACCCCCAAAATTTAAAAAACGGATTTAAAAAAAGTTTTACCTTGGTCATGTCCCCCAAAAGGGGGCCCTTTTTAAAAACTTTCAAATGCTCTGCAGTCTTATTTAAATAATTTCTTTTGTGGGAAACCCCCCAAACCCGTTTTTGATCTATTTGGAGGATATGCCGGGTAGAGTTTTTATCATCCTCTCCAACTCCATAAAAAAAAAACCCCCTATGCTTATTTGTTTTGAATTATTTGGAGAGTTTTTTGAAAAGTCCAATCTGAAAAAAAAAAAAAAAAACCCCAAGAAAAACAATCCGTAACCCCATAAAACCCTTTTTTGGGGCGGGCTTTTGAGAATTTTAAAAAAAACCCTTTTTTATGAAAAGGGTGGTTAATGAAAAATTTTTTATTAGTGTTTTATTAAAAAAATGTGTTCCCTTGATTTTTTAATTTTTTGTTTTTTAATTTCCAGCCCCCTGTATACAGTAAAGCGAAAGAGCACTACGAACATAGGACGACCCTGGACGATTTTTGTTTACCAAAAAACGCCGCATGCATTGCTTATCGATCAATAATTTTCGGCAAACAAATTTACTAGACGGGGTCGGCCCCCAAAAGGGATCAATTTAATACGTTTACTCCTGAAATAATTTTTTACTATCGAACCTCGATAGCATAGTTTACGGTGTCGATTATTTGCGCCCAAAAAATTTTTTTTTAATAAAATAATAATTATTAATAATGTATGTTCACGAACTGGAAAAAAAAAAAAAAAATTATTAAATGGTATCACCCGGGGGAAAACCTGATAGGGATTTAAAAGGGAAATTTTTTATTATTTATTTCCAACCAGGCTTACCCCACTTTTTTACTATTCACAGAGTCTTTTAAAAAAAATTTTAATTTGGTTGTTAACTCCAAAAAAACATAAAAAAATGATAGTCCCCGAAGAAAAAACAAAGGGAAATGAAGGGGAAAATTTTAGTAGTGGCAAGTGTTATTGAAAATCCTACAATTTTTATTAATACAATTGTACAACGGGTTTAAATTTTTAGAAAAAGGGTCAGTGGAAAGAGTGCTTAAAAATGGACCCCGGTCCTACAAAAAAAAAAAAACCCCCAAAAAATTTTCCCCCCTGATCATTTTAGACGAATGCAATTTTGTAAACTTTTAATGGAAAAAAAAATGAAAATTTTATAAGAAACATTGTTTTTTTGGTCTCCAACCCCTTTTTTCTCTGGGGTCACGTAAAAATCACAAATTTAGGGTTTTCCCCGGAGAATGGGGGTAATAATCTACTTGCAATTACAAATTGAAATTCTTTTCGATTATTCCCCCTTTAAAATTCAAAAATGTCAGACGATAACCAAAAAAAATTTTTTTTTTTATTCTATAATGCACATTAATTTTTTTTTTTTAAATATCTTCACGTTCCATTATTTATTTGAAAAATTCTTTTTTTTTATTAAAAAAAAGGTTTTTAAAAAACCGGAAACGGCGGTCCGTGAACAATTTTAAATTTATGGCTGATAAGAAATCCGATCGAAGACGGTTGATGCTAGCTAGCTCCTGTTACTTGCCTATAAACACGCCTTTTTCCGAAAATAAAAACGTAGTCACAACTAAACGGGGAGATAACTCTTCCAAAATTTTTCACTGTACCCCCACCAGCCCCCAAAAAAATAATGAGGGAAAAGAGACAGAAATTAAAATGCAAGCCACAAAAAAATTATTGGTTTTTTAAAATTTTAAAACCCCAAAAACATCCAGGACCCCCCTATGTTCCCGAGGTGGTTTTTCTGTATAACCATCAGCTATGAAAAGAAAAAAAAAATTGTGATACTTATACCAGGATATTTAGTTTGAGAATGGGGTTATGTTATTTTAATCAGTGAAACATAATATACTAATTTCCACCCAACTGTTGATATGATTTATATCTCTGATATTAAACAAGTTAGCAAAAAACCCAAATTTTAAACGTCATATTGTGTAATTGGATATGTATGAATAAATTTTAAATACTTACCACTAACATTAAATCTGGTACTATTGTAATATTCCACCCCCAAATTTTTATAAGGTCCAACATGGCTGCGCACCAAAAAGTTTCCATTTGTATCATTTGCATCAAGACAAGACTCGTAGTACATTTTGGCTTTTTTTTCGGCTTTGGATTTAAAAGTGTCTATGGGTTGTTCCGGGAAAAAAAAAAGTATTTTTGTCAAAAATACCTTATTAAATTTTAAGGGTGTGTGCATATGTTTTTTGAGGCAATTAAGTTGCCAATGTTTAAATTTTATAAAGTTTGTCAGAAGGGTACTTTTGGGCAGGATCTACGGAAGAACAAGTCTCCGCAATCTGCTTGTCGACTGAAACTTTCCGACGTTCCACACGTCCCCTTTTAAATAAATAAATTAATGTAATTAAAGCATAAGCCGGCTAGGCTTATGATTTAATTACTTTAATAAAATGATATCAAAGAGGTGGTGGAGTTTTTAGCCGTTAAAAATCCTACAGGGGTTGCACTTCAATGAGCCCGATTTTTTGACATTGTATGTGTAAATGTGTTTACAAGCAGTTATGGTTTTGTTTATGTATTTGTAATTTATATTACTCCAAATTGCTCTGTTTTGATTCGTAATGATTTTTTTGCATTTTTATTTGATAGCAGTTATACCCAAGTTGGCGTTTTTTTAATATTCTACGGCTAAATGAATATTATATGTATTAATACCTCTGTGAAGGACAATTTTGTGGACTTATTGCACAATTTTCTTAGTTTTTTTTTTTAATGTAAGCAAATAAATTAAATAAGTAATAATAATAACAAAATTTTAGATCTTGTTATTATAGGTACAGAGTGTAGTGTTAACAGAAGTACATATAAAAGAAAAAAGAATAAACTAAAAACAAAATATCGAAAATTCGGCATTGGTCATGATTCCAGATCGTTTTGGCAGTTTCTTAAAGAAAAAAAGTTTTCGTTTCAATACCAAATAATATTTTTTGGGGTAACAATAAAAATATTCTGACGGTAAATCAATTGCTAAAGCTTTTAATTTTTTAGCTCTGTATATAAACCAAAACTAAATATTTTTAGTAATGTGGAAAATAAAAGTTTATATTATTCTGTAACGCTTAACTGTGTGAATTATTTGGATTTTGTGTAATGCGGTTAGAGACCTCAAGGTAGGTAAGGCTATGGGACCAGATAATTTACCATGTTATATCCTTAAAAGACATGACAGGATTTTTGGCTCAGCGTCTAAAGTTACTTTTAAATTTATCACTAAAAACTAGCCCCTTTTCCCAAATAAATGGAAAGAAGTTAGAAAAATGCCCTGTCTTAAAAAGGGGAATAAATTGGATATTACTAATTAAGGGAATAGCAATATTCTGTTCTCCTGCTTAAGTTTTTGAAGCTATTATTAAAAAATATTTGTACATCTTGTCTTTAATAAATTTTGCTCTTTTTTTAAAATGGCTTAATGCGTAAAAAAATCTACAGTCACTAATTTTTGGTATAACTCAATATATAAAAAAACAACTATATAGCAGAATTTCAGGTCGATGTAGTATATATGAACTTTGCTAAGGCTTTTGACCAAAAAAAACACACACATCTGATGGGGTTAAAAACCCAAAAGGTTTGTGTAAAAAAAAAAATTTTTTTTTTTATTCCAGTTAATAGGCAGCCGCAAAAATAAATTATTAAATCCTAAAAGAAGGCAACTATTTATTATAGAAACCCTCTTAATTTAAAAAAAATTTTTTTTAACAAAAAACTAATCAGCTCTTACATGTCCGCTTGCTTTCGGCTATTCATTACTTACCTAAAACATTCTTAATAACCAAGTAGTTCTGCTGTTCCAACTTCATAAACGTACCCCAGTTGCTTTTACCATCTGGTATAAAATTTTGGGTTTTTCCCAACCCTTACAAGAGTATGCATAGAAATCTTCCAAAAGGGCCACATTAAGGTCCCTGGGGCCCAGAATATGACTGGCAGCGTGGACGCAGGAAGCATTGAACATGGTTGTTCAGCTTCAAATTTTATTTGATTGCTCTATAAAAAAATCTAAAGTAAGATACCTTTTTTGGCGAATTTGCATTCCACTTAAGATATCTTATTTTCTAATAAGTACCATAAAACTAACTTTAGGTAATATCAAGAGACCCTTTTACAAGATCCGGGGCATATTAAAAATGAGTTCAGCAACCTTTAAAGAGTATTTTGGGGAAAATTTTAAAAATCTTTAAGGGAAAATTCGAATTCTTGTTTGCTTAAACCACTATTAAAAATTTTTTAATCTTTCTTTTTAAACAGTTTCTTCTGACCCCATAATAAGTGGCTATTTTTTTTTTAAAGCAAAGAAAATCCCCAAATATGACTATGTTAAGTCCTCGCTGGATGACTCTGTACTTCTTCCCCCGCTGTGTTCCCCGTCGTTGTGGCTCAGGGCTCTGCCGGGGGTGGACTATTACTTCCCCAAACTTCAAAAAGAAAGCAGACAGAACCGCTTTCAAAGAAGAAAAAATGACAAAAGGGGCGCTGATCGAAACGGGTAAATCCGTTTTTTAGAGGTGCCACTCAAGGTCACAAGCCCGACCCAAATTTCGCCGACCGAAACGGGTGAATCCCTTTCGAAAGGGAACACTAAATACCCCCGGGGCCTGTTTCACGGGGAAGGGCTTTTCCATCCCGAACAAACAGGTGCTTGGAAGGATCCCCCGAATCCCAAAAAGAAGGCGGACAGAACCGGAAAAAAGGGTTGCCTGGCGGGGGAAAACAAGGGAAAAGGGCCCCGGAAATTTTAAAAGGGCCATTTTCATAAGGGGAAAGGGGCCAAGTTTTCCCCCCTCCAAAAAAAGAAACATCCGGGGTTCCCCTGGGAACAAAAGGGGCCTTTTTGGTTTGCCCAGCGGTGGCAGTGGAGGGCGTAAAAGTCCACTCACTTTAAAACCTACCTACCTACCCTGTACTTCAAAAAAAGTATAACCCCAAACAATATTTTTTTTTTTTGACAAACGATATTAAAATAAAAGATAAGTTTTTTTGTTGTATCAACAAAACGTAAAATTTAAAAAACTGTTCGTATCAAGTCAAAGTTTTTGCATTTAATTAATGACTTCTAATATTAATTGTAAACAAAACTTCATTTAGGATATTTTTAGCTAAAATACTGCGTAGAACAATGAAAATAAATTCTAGTAAGTTTTTCCTTTTACACAAACTTTTTTAATTAAAAATAAAGGTT
>JAHBCN010024256.1:0-11985 GCA_019359885.1 Listronotus oregonensis | reverse complement strand
AAAAGGAGGTATTTACACCTTTTAAAATCCGAAAAAAACTTGAAAAAAAAATTTAATCCCCCGGCTGGGGGAAGTAGTAATACTTTTTTAAAATTTTTGGCTTTCTATTTGTTACTTGTAATGAGGAGAATTTAAAATTCCTTTTTTTTTTAAACGTCTAGACAGCCAAAAGGGGGTAGATTGTTTTGATTTTTATCTATTTTTTTTTTTTTTCTATTGGGGCTATTCCCCAAATCAAAGTTTGTTGACTAGTATCCCTTTTAACAATAGAAGGAAATGAAATTTGGTAATAGGTAAAAAATTTTTATAGGAAATGCTGTCGAGCGCTTTCAACCAAACCAGGCCATCATTAGGACTGACACTAAAAGTAAGTTAATAAATAGTTTATTGAATAAAAAAAATTAACTCACTTACTTGTCGAAATAAAAAAAATAAAAAAAAAAAAATAAACATTAAAAATGATAAATTTTAATTAATATTAAAAAAATAATAAAAATAATCAAATTAAAAAAGGAAAAAACTAAAAAAATTTCAAAAAATTTTTTTAATTTGGAAGCTCGGGCTGAAATAAAACCCTTTTTGGTAAAAAGAATTGGTTATAGATAAAAAAATTTTTTCGGGAGAATTTTTGTGTCATTTTTAAAAAAAAATTTTTTAAATATTTTTAAAAATTATACGTAGAATTGACCGGGACAGAAAATTTGGGGCCTTTTTAAAAAATTTCCCCTTTGTTTTTTCCCGATTTTAAAAAGGGGGGGGTTTAAAAGGGTTTAATGTTATGAAATTTTTTTGCAATTATTTGGTAACAAAATTGGTGGTCATTGTACTTATTTTATAAGCCAAACGATGAAATTGATGGTCGGTTAAGGTGTTCTTTTAAACCTGACTTCTAACGGTCTGCAAGTTCTACCCACATAGGTAGCATGAATGTTACAATTTAACTTATACACCGTTTTTTAAGTGATGCTAGTTGTATCTTTATTGTTTACCGAGTTAGAAGAAAAGGTAAGCTTTTTTAAAAATTACTTTTTTAAATTTTAAACATTGCAGGGTTTTTGAATCCGTGCAACTTTATTCGAACAGGAAAACCCCCGAAAGGTAAAGAAAAAATTTTTGGCCTTTTAAGACTTGTTCAGAAAAACAAGTTTTTTTTAAATTTTTTAAAATTTTATATTTGTTTTGTGTCATATGACTGATTTTTGTTTTTTTACAAGTAAGTGAGTTAATTTTTTTTTCGTAAAAAAATTTTTTATTACCTTACTTTTAGCGTCGGTCCTAAGGGGTGGCCTATTTTGGGTTTGGGGAAAACGCTCGACAGCATATCATAAAAAATGTATACCTATAACCGAAGTTTCATTACCCTTTTTATTGCCCAACTGTCAAAAAAAAATTAATAAAGTTGTACTAAAACACATAATTATAAATTATATTCTTGCACAGTGCTTTTGAGGTGACAGCCATCCAAAATATTTTTACACTACTCTGCGGCAGGGGGGATGGAGAAAATGGTCCCCCAAAATGCTTAAGAATCAACTCTAATTTGCATAATTTAAGTCCACAACTAACCACAACTCTAATTCGCATAATTTTAAGTCCGGGATCACCCTTGTCTATAGGATTAACCTGAGGGAAACCCATTTTTTTTTTTGTATTTTCCAAAAAAACCCCCTTTTTTTTTAGTTTACAATATTTAGTTTAAGCGGTACCGGCGTCCCGATTCCGAAATCTCAAAAAACCTAGTTTTTAGGTCACTTGACGTTTATAAAATTCCCATTTTAGTAAACTGTTTTTAAAAAACCAAATGAAGAAAATCTGGGGGTATAATACCCGGTCTAAATTATTGCAGATTGATAGGAAGAGTACGGAAAATTTTTTTTTTTTACATGACATCTTTTTTGGGTGATACTTTTTTTTAAAAATTTTTTTTTCGATATGCAGTTATAAAAAAAACCCCAAAACGTATTACTTAGTTTTTAAAACAATTGACATCCCAAAGGGGGTTTTGATTTGTATATTCAATTATTTACGCATTTTTTCACACCGTAAGAACCTTTTCGCCCCAAAATTTTTTCCCCAATTTATTTTTTTTTACATATATTTTTTTTTTATAATTTTTTTTTTTGTATAAACTGTAAAGGCTCTATTTTCCATACTTTTAAGAAAAAAAAAAAGTTTTTTAACAATATAAAATCTGATTTATTTATAAAAAATTGTAAAAAAAAAATGCTTTCTTAACAATACTTTAAAATGAAAAATTTTTTATCAGTCTAAATTTTTTGGGTTTTTTTTTTGAGCTGGGGGAAACAACAAGAAGCTGCAGGAACCCCCTTTTTGAACCCTCAAAATTTGGTGGAAAGGACAGCTGCCCCAACGAAAGTAAGTGAAGGAGCGATTTTTAAAATTTTTAAAAAAAAAAGGACAAAAAGGGGGCAAAAATTTAAAGAAAACGCAAAAGGATATTCCAAAGATGTTGATTGCAATACAATGCAATATAAACCAATGGTAAAAATAGGAAATAATGTGTGGAAAAAATGATTAAACTAAATTTAAATAAATAAATAAAAAATTTTTTTAAATAAAATATTACATGATATAAATCAAAGATCGTCAAGGTCAGATAAAGATCGTCGCTCTCATCTTCGTCATCCAAAAACAGTCACTATGAGGGGGGTTTTTATCTAAAGCATCGCTTATTCCGATTATTTTCCCCAAACTTTTTAGGATCTTTTTTTGGGGATCCCCCAAAGTAGTTCTGCCAATGATCAGCGGGGTATTTCGCCAAGTCCCCTTTTTTCCCCCGTTCCCAAAATTTTTGGGAAAAGGGGGTTCCCTTTTTTGGGCAGAAAAAACCTTTTTTTTTAAAAATTTGATTATTTTGAAAATGGTAGGGGGGGAGGCAAAAGGGGAAATTTATGACCAAAAGGTTTCAATATTCGTCAAGGAAATATTTCTTTTCAAAAATTGGGTTTTTTTTCTACCAAATCCCAGAGTTGGTCTTTAAAACTTTTTTCCGGGGAAAAGGGAATATTTTCTTGGGGAAAACCACAAAATTTTAATTTTTTTTGGGCCACGATTTGCGGGGGAAGTGTAAAGGGGGATTGGTAATTGATTGCCTACCAATGGTTTTTTTTTAAAAAAGCAATTTTTTCTCACCTTCACTGCTCTTTGAAGAGCTTTGGTTTTGGGGGCATCCTGCCAGGTATTTAAAAGATCCTTTACTCCATCCATGTTTCATCAAGAAATACTGGAGTAAACCGTTTTAAAAAAGACTCATATTTTTTGTGTATTCTTTCAAAAAAAAAATTTTAAAATTTTTTTTTTAAAAACATTGGAAATCCATGGGTACTTTCGGTTGTTACTTTTCTTCCACTGAAAGCCAATTTCTTTTACCCATTTTCGCAAAACTAATGGGGAAGTTAAAATGATTGCTCATTTCATCATTTAATTTTTGATGGAGATATTTTATGGTAATATGCTCTGTAAGTGCACCACATTTTGAAAGTTCAAGGAATTCCTGCAGCTTCTTGTTGTTTTTCTAGCTAAAAAAAAACCAAATTTTAAAATTTTGAAAAAAGAGCTGGTTTTTTCCTTTTTTTTTTTGTCGCTTATTTCCTTTTTTTTTTGGCATTTTTTTTTTGACGCCCCAAAAATAATTTTTTTGACAATGCGAAATATTAAACTTGGGGAATTTGTCATTAATTTACAAGTAAGGTTAAAAAAAAAAACACATATTTTTTTTTAAATTTTTTTTTCTTTTTAAAAAAATGTATCAGTTAAGGATGAAAAATATGGGGAAAATGCATATCCGAAAAAACTATACCACTTTTTATTGACTACTTTTGGGGAAAAACCCAAACCTCCCTTTGTGGAGCCTGGGGTTCCGCGGAACCCAAATCGAAAAAAAAATTTATCTAGAAAACCCAAATTTAAAAAGATTTTTAAAAAAAATTTTTGAGTTAACTTTTTTATACAAGTAATCGATGATGAAATGGGGCCCCTTTAAATTAACTCGGCAATTTTTACCTTTTCTGTTTAATCTTATAAGAAATATTATATGCCCAAAAAATAGAACAAGGTTACTTAGTTATGGTAATTTGTTAATTAAATTAAAGCACAATTAAAAGTCGTAATCCCCGAGTCGGCAATATATCCAACAGGGTCATTTGGGGGAAAAAGGGAAAAAAAAAATTGCTTAAACAATGGTCTAGTAGCTATTTTAAATGGTAATAAGTTCCAGGTAACAATAACGATTAAAAACGCATTATTATTTTGATATTGCCCTTTTGATACCCTTTTTTTTAAAGTGTTAATTTAACGTTTTTTTTAAATGGGCAATATAGATGTGTTTACTCGTAGCTATTTAAAAAAATTCCTAATTCCGAGTATACATGCTAACCAATGAAAAAAAAAATTTAAAAAATCCCCGCAAATGCTTTAAATAAAAACAAATAACTAGATTTTAAAAAGGGGGGGATCCTTAATTATACGCGAATTTTTAAAAAAGGGGGTGACCCCATAAAAATTAAATTTTTTTTTAAAAAAATTTTTTTTAATTTTTTTAAAATTAAAAAAAATAATTTTATAAAATATATTTTATTTATATTTTTTTTAAAATTTAAATTTTTTTAATATATTTTTTAATTTAAATAAATTGTAATGTTATTTTAAATATTTTTTAAAAAAATAGAAAAAAATAAAATTTTAAAAAAATTTAAAAAAAAATTTAAAGGGTTTTAAGGGGATTATAAGAAAAATGCAAGCGAATTTTTAAGTTCAATTATTGGTTACCCTGTATAGCTAAAAAGGGTTTTTGCCAAGACAAAAAAAGTTGGACCAAAAATCAAAAAAATTTTAAAATTTTAAAGATTTTATTTTTCACTTTTTCAAGTTTTTCACCAGCCCCTTTGGGTTTTAAATTTGGTTGGGCCATTTATTAATATGATTTTTTTATACTTAATCATTTAAAAAACCTTTTTTTAAAAAAAGGGGGAAAAAAATCACACAACGGTTAACTTACTTTTCCCTGGCTTGTTAATTTAATTTTTTCGGGTTTTTTTGTTGTTTTAATTTGATTTGACCCCCAAAAAAAAAAAAAGTTAACGTATAAAAAAATTTTTTTTTTATGAAAAAAAATTTTTTTTTTTAAATAATTTTTTGGAAAAAAATTTGGAAAAAAAAGGGAAAAAAAAATTTAAACCCCAAAAATTTTTTTTCTTTTGTCAAAAAAGGGGTAGAGCATCCCCAAAAAAAAGACAGACCTAGAAAATTGGTACCAAAGGGAAATTTCCCCCCCCATCTAAAAAACCCCCCCTTTAATAAAAAAGGGTTTTTAAAGAAAATTTTTAAAAAAATTTTAAAATTTATTTTTAACACAGTTTTGGGGTTTTTTAAACCCCCCCAAATTTTTTCTTTTAGAAAAAAAGGGTGGGTTAAAAAATGTAATGGAAAAGTTTTTCCCCCCAAATTTTAAATTTTTTTGGGGAAAAAAAACTTTTTTGGAAAAGGGCCCCCGGATTTTTGCGGTTTAAATTTTCAATACAAGTTTAGGCAAAATTTTTATGAATTTTAAAAACACGTTTTCCCAAATCCAAACCCCCCGTTTTTAAAAAGTCAAATAATGCTTTTAATTAAAAAAATTTGGGGTTTTTTTAAAATTTCCCTTTTTCCTTTAAATAGGGGGGAAAAAAAAAATTTTTTCCAAAAATAAAAGGGGCTAAATTTATTTTAAAAAATTTAAAATTTTTAAAAAAAAGGGGTTTAAAAAAAAAAACAATTTTTTTGGGGGAAATTTTAAAAATTTTTGGAAATTTTCCCCCCGGGGGGTTTTTTAAAATTTTTAAAGTGTTTTAAAAAATTAATTTTAAAAAATTTCAAAACCCCAATTTTTCCCCGGCGGTTTTAAATTTACCAAAAAGGGGTTTTTTAAACCCCATTTTTTTTCCCCCCCAAACAAAATTTTAAAAAATTTTTAAATTTAAAAAGTTCCCCGGGGGGTTTGGGATTGCCCCAACCCCTTCAAAAATTTTTTAAAAAAAGGTTTTTCCCATAAAACCCTTTTTTTAACTTGAAAGTTTAAAATTTTTTGTTTTTTTCTTTTAAAAAAGGTCCCAAAATTTTAAAATTTTAAAATTCCCTTTTCCAAAAAAATTGAGGGAAAACCAAGAAAAAAAATTTTTTTCTTTTTAAATATTTCTTTTTAAAAACCGAAGGAAAAAAATGATTGGGGGCCCCCTTTTTTTTAAAAAGGGGAACCCCTTTTTTGTGGGGCCTTTTTGGGGGTTTTTTGGGGGACCAGGTAAAAACCCTACAAAAATTTTTAAAATAGTTTTTTTAATATCATGTATAAAAATAAACCCCCGGGAATTAAAAAAAAAAGGGTTTTTTTAAAATTTTTTTGGGGGACTTTTAAAAGGGGGTTAAAAAACCCCCCTTTTGGGGGGGAAAAAGTTCTGGCAGTATTGTTTTTTAAAATTTTTTTTAATTTTAAAAAAAATTTAGGGACTTTAAGAAAAGTAAATACTTTTTATTTCCCTTTTTAGCCCCGGGTACCTTTTAAATTTGGGCCCAAAAAAACCAATTTTACCAGGTATAGTACGTTCCACAATTTTTTTCAGGGGATTTCTCGTTTTACTTGCCACTGTTTTTTAAAAAAACCCCTAATAAACTTTGGGTACCCGCATTAGGAGGTTTTTTAAAATTTCCTTTATTTATTTTTAAAAATATTTTTGGTATATTAGGGGGGGTTTTAAAAGGGAAAACCAGGTGTTTAATATAAAGCAGATTTTTTTTATTTTAGTTCACCAGTCGTTTGAGTTTGTCAACGTATTTTCGTGTGTGTTATTGAGCATCCAAAATAGCTAACCTAAACTATTGATATTAGTAGGTAAGGGGGACCTGTCCCCTTTCAAAAGGGGCGGTGCCTACACAAAGATATTTTCAAGCAACCTTTTAAAATTTGGGGTTTTTTCCCCCGAGGGTTGTAATTTAAATTTTCAAGAAATTAACGAATTTTTTGGAAATGTACCATACGCATACAAAAAAAGGAACATACTTGCACTACTTTATCCCATACATTTTATTTTTTTCGAAAATAAGTAACGACGGGGGGGTTGGGGGGAAATTACCAAAAAAAAAATTGGGTTAACTTCTTGTCTCCATGTAAATTATCAAAGAACTTTAAAGGTTAGTTTCTTGGCCCCCCCAAAAAAAAAGGGCTTGTGTCATTTTTTAAGAGGGAGAGCAATATTTCTTGTTTTTTCCCGGGGTACTATAGGGGTCTCACTGCATCTAAAAGAATATGGAAAGAAATAAAAAACGAAAAAATAATAAAAAATTAATTTTTTTATTCTAAGTTTTTTAATTTTAACATGAATAAACATATTATTGAGCCGAAATAAAACGATTCATTTTGGTGCAATCTTAAGGTGGGGGCCATTTAGTGCTTTTTGTCCGAGGGGAATTGCGCCTGATCTTTTAAAACCCCCTTCAACCATAGGCCTTGCCGCGCGCACCTTTTACTTATCCATTTTTTGCGACAACTATAATAGAGCAAAGAAAAAAAAAGAATACGCACCCTTACAGGTATAAATAAATCCCCAAAAAAAGTACAAAATTTTTTCCCCCATAGTTTAACACAGATTTTGGGCCAAACCCGATTTTGGGGAAAAACATGGGGAAAAATTTTAAAAACCCGCACAAATTAGGGAATTTCTATTATACAAAAAACCCTTTTTTACCTTTTTTACACGACACTTAAAAACAGAAAATAAAATTTTAAAAAATTTTTAGTACAGTTTATATCAAATATTCACGCCATCAGGTGTGGGCTTTTTACAAGAATTGTGTCTTCATCATCCGAGGGTGATCTCCTCCCACCTGGTGAGCCTGGAGATCCAGGATCAAGGGGGGGTATCAGGACTTGGGGATCGGGGAGGGACCCCCCGAGGTCGGATTTGAGTAATAACTTGATAAGGTACTTAAAGAACTACTGGCAGCTAATGATCCTAAATTTTGCACTAGGTCCCGGGGAAAAATTAAGCCCATTCCCCCCAGGGTAGAGTCGGTAAGGGGGAAAGGGGGTTTTTTTTGGGATAGCCCCCGGGCAGCTTGTCTGTAATAGATATCGGCAGCTGTAGGGGCTGTAGGGCCAGCATTTTGAGGGGGGGGACCAGCAGCCGAAGGGGGACCATGAGACCCGGAAGGCGGGGAGTTTTCCCCCCCTTTCCCAAAGAGTTCAAGTCCAACAAAACCCCCTTTTTTTTTCCACTTCGTCCTTTTTAAAAACAGAACAAAAATATTAAATTTGTATAAATAAGGCAAATAGGGGAAAAAGGGGGGGTTTAAATAATATTTAATGCCGATGGGGCAGTAAATTTAACTTTCCGCCCGCATTTCCGGGCAGTAAGTTGAATTTCCCGCCCTAAGGCGGTAAAAAAAAGGCCACCAGCTTAAAAAATATTGCTCAATTTGGGATGCTTTTGGTACTTAGTCTAACATGAGTCCAGCCAACTTTAAGAATATTATACGGGGGAGACTTTTTTTTTTTAAAAATAATGTGAAATAAACCCCCATTTTAAAATAATTTATTTTTGAACTGAGAACGTCCGATCGTCCATAAAAAAAAATTAAGAACTTTGGGCGTTAAGTGTACCCCCCTTAAATATTGAAGACCGATGCGGTATTGGGGGGCGGTAAACCACTTTATCGCCCTTAATACTTAAATAACTATAACGGTAAATACAACCATATTAAAAAAAAAAAATTGGGGCCCCCTTTTTAAACAAATTAAAATGAAAAAACTAAAATATACAAGGGGGGGGGGGGAGACACTTTTCACAAAAAAAATTTTTTTCGCATTATGCGAAAGGTAAAAAAAAAGTAACTGTAATTTCATAAACAGTTTTTTTTAGAGTCTACAAACGAAATTTTTTTTTTAATGGTAAAAATGGATTAAAATTGTTCATTTGATTTTGAGTCAAGATAGATTTTTTTTAAACCCCCGCCAAATATATCCGGCAAAGATAATACTACTACGAATAGATGGTTCATTTAAATGGGGCTTTTTGAATCAGTTGGGGGATATCAATGTTTTCCCTAAATGCGAATAAAATTAAGTCGGTAACCTCTCCCCCCCCAAACAAACCTTAAAATTGCCAATGTACCTTATTCGGAACACGAAAAAAGGAAAAAAGGGGGGCTAAACGGAAATTTTATTTTCTAGTCGCGTTTCATCACGTCAATATTTGGGGCCCCGGCAACACTGTTTAACTTTCGTTCAAGGATAGCGCGAAAATTTTCGATGGACATCGGCTCGCTTTAAAAAAAAATCCATTAGGGCCCAAAAAAAATAGCATTGAATGGTTCATCTTATCCGTAGTAGTATTATTTTTTATACCGGGGAAAAAAAAAGTCACTATCCCCCTTTAATTTTTTTAGTGAAAACATCTCATATTCAAATTTTAGAATAATATATTGTTTTTAGATGCGGGTTTTTTTGGGTATAATACCATCTACCCATGACTTCCGGTTTAACCAAAAGGGGTAAATTTTTAAATTTTTTTAAAATTTTAAAAAAAGATTCTACAAGAATTCCTAAAAAAAAACGATTAATATATTATGTTTTTTTTTTGGTTTTCGAGAAAATGGCGATTAAAAAATCAAACCACAGCACTTTATGCAGATAGTTATTGGAAACAAAAATGAAGGGAAAAAATTTAATTTTTTTTAATTTTTTTTTTTTAAAAAACTCTATCTGCTACATTTTTTTTTTTTTGGTTTTTTTAAAAACGCGGGAAAAATTGACTTCCTGCTTTAAAAATTTTATTGGAAAACCTTTGGGGAAAACCTATATCCAAGCCAAAAATTTTTTCAAATATAGACCTTTTTTTTAAAAGGACTGCATAGTGTGCGGCCCTTTTCCCACATTTTCTTCACCATTATCTAAAAACCAACAAACATAAGTATGGGGATATAGTTTAAGTCTTATATCAAATAAGATTTAGAATATTAAAAATATACAGGGTGTTCCATTAAAAACATAAAGACACCCCCTTCCGTAAAAACCCGGGGAATTATGGGCATATGTTAATACATTAAAAATCGGCATTTTTTTAAATTTAAAAAGGGGGAAAATTTAATAAAATTAAAACTAAATTACCAAATAAATTGTACATTTGTTGTTAAAGGATTATTAACTCACAGCAGCATTTTGAGCTATAACCGAGGTATTAACCCCCAAAAGGGAAAAACTAAATTGTAAAGTAATTTTTTTTTTTTAAAAAAAAAACCCTAAAAGTTTAAATAAAAAACCCAAAAATTTGGGTAAAAAAAACCCCCAAAAATTTAAATTTAAAATTTTAAAATCGGTTAGACATTCAGTTAGCGAACACGCAAGTTGTGAGAACATGTTGACCTTTTTTTTTCCCAACATATTGTGCATTAAAAGGGATATGTTTTTTGTGGTCAGGCGTTACAAAACGCTTTGTTCATTTTGATATGTCATTAAAAAATATTAATGCGTAACATTTTCAAAGTAAATGGTACATCAAGGTAAAGGGTATAGTCTAGTAAAAAAAATGATTTTTTTGGGAAAAAAAAGTTAGAAAGGTAAGGAAAAAATGGGAAACTTTTGACGCGGTTTTAAAAAATTTTGAGAAATGTGTCATGTCTTTTTTTTTTCCCCAAATAAAAATTAAATTTTTAAAAAAAAACGAAAAAAAGTCTTTTTTTTTATGATAATTTTAAAAAATATAAAATAGGGGAAAATGCAAAAATATCTTAAATAGGAGGAAATTTTTTTGGGGGGAATAAACGAGTGCTTAAAAATTCCCCCAAAAATTTTTTTTTAAATTTTTATTTAAAAATTTTAGATTCAAAGAACAGTGGAATTTGTATAAGTTTTAATAAAAATTATCTTTTAATTTTTATGGGGGAGCGGTTTTTGGGGGGAATATTTCTAGAATGGAGAAATATGGTAGTTTATATTTTTAAAGGGTTTTTTTTTTCATACAATTTTCAATTTCATGCAACATAATTAAAACTATAACTGAAATGTTTTTTAATTACTTTATTTATTTCTTTATCGTGTACATGACCAAAGACTTTTTTTGACTTTTTTGACTTTTTAAATTTTACAATACAAAAGGTTCGCTTGTTCTGTGTTTGTATATGGAAATACCACGTTGTCTAGGCAACGTGAAATTTCCCTGAAAAATTTTTTTAAATTTTTTAAGAGTCTCAGGGAAAATTTATAAAAAGTGAATTATTCATAAAAACTTTAAACTCCGGATCTCTGTTTTTTATATATAATTTTAAATTTTTTTGAAAATAGAGCTCCACCGTTAGGATTAGTACGGGACCGCCTCTATAGTTACTGCATTAAATGATTTTTTAAAGCACAAAAATTGTTTTGAAAATTTTAAAAAAAAAGGTCTCAATTCAACACTTGAAGAAAGAAATCCTGTTGAAAAAAAAAAAAATTTTTAAAGCAATTTTAAAAAGCTAGCCTATTTTAATTAACTATTTTCTTTCCCCCCCTTCTTTTTAAAAAAAGAAAAAAATTTTTTTAAAAAATCGCCCTATAAATTTTTCGCCTCTTGAGTCTTTTCTATAAGTAAACTTAATAAGAGGGGGTCATAAAATTATTTAAAATTTGTTTATTTTGATTATAACGATTTTCTAAGTTAACAAATTTTTTCGATTTTTTATACAATGTGAAAGGGCGCGCCGAACCTATTTTCAGCAACAAATTAAAATTATATATCTTAAAGGAAAAACCGGGAGTTAGAAGTTTTTATCGAAAATTTCCTCCTCTTTAAGGTTTTTTTGCAATTTCGTATTTTTATAGTTTTTTTTAGTTATCATCAAAAAAAAAAAACTTTTTTTTTATTAAAATTTTTAAATTTTTTTTTGCAAAAAAAAAATTTAAAATTTACCATTTCTCAGAATTGAAAAAGCATCGAATGAGCCAAAGGCTCATTCGTACCC
>JAHBCN010024255.1:0-11990 GCA_019359885.1 Listronotus oregonensis | reverse complement strand
TTCCGGAAAAAAACCGAAATTTGCTGATTTCTTTTTTAATTTTTTTCTGACGTTATTTAAAGAGATATGGAAAAACAAAATACACTTTCACATGGCCATTTTTTAAAACTCTACAAAACAGCGTTAAGAGTTTTTTCGTACTCGTTTCGTTTTCGCTAAACCATCATCAACTTTATTTTTTTAAATGCGGCACTCAATTGTTTATTGCTTTTTTTTTTAAGCAGTTAAAATCCCAATTACAATGATGTATAACACTTAATATTTTTCGGTTAAATAAACATATTTGCCATAAGAGACAATGAACCACATCATTTCTTATAAGGGCGTTCCATATTTGTTAATAAATATTAAGTGTTATATATTTTTGTAATTGGGATAATAAAGGTTTAAAAAAATTAAAAAAAAACCCATGTCCGTATTTAAAAAAATAAAGTTGATGATGGTCTCGAAAACGAAACGTGGTAAAAAATATCTCAACGTTTTTTGTAGAGCTTAAAAAAATGGCCATGGGGAAAGGCAAATAACGTCAAAAAAAAATAAAAAAAAAAATCAGCTTTCGGTTTTCCGGATATTTTTCCGGAAGAGGTTTTCAACCCGGCATGTTGTTAGGCACCTAAAGCGCAATTTTTAAAAACCGACATCGTATCTCTTACGGTTTCCAGATTCCCATTCTGCATGTCTGTGGCCCCTGTTCCCCATTATGTATACAATTTTTATCACCCTTAACCCGAAACTGCTATCTAAAACCATAAGTGTTTCATGTTTTTAAAAATTGTTCTTCTTGGAGATTATAAACCTGCAATAAAATATTGAAGCCCATTTAAAAAAAATCGTTTTTAACGTCATAATATCTACTACATGGGGTACCCTGTATATTTTTATTTAATCTTAAAAAAATTAGCAATTAAAAATTACTATTTAGGTCTTAAAATTTTTTTTTTTTTTGGTTAAGCAAATAATTTTTTTCCTTACATTATACACACACTGTATATTTTTTATGATATTAATTTTACTATTTCTTTAGCTCAGATGGACCGGACATTTAGTTTTTGAAACCCACTATTTACAATTACAATTTTTTTGAATTTTTTATTTTAATAATTAATTTATAATTATTACTATAGCGATCAGTTTAAAATTCAATTTTTCTCACATACTAAACGCTAAATTTTGCCCCTTTGGGCCATAGTAGATAATCAGCAAGGTCACCCAGTTAAAAATTGAATAAAAGACTCTGTCCCAGACCTTGGTAGCTCATATATAACCATAGATAACCTAACTTTAATATATAATGGTAATGCATTTATGGAATTTTTTTGACCTCGTGCACTAAACAAACGATAGTGTCATTAAGCATGCGTATTTAAAAAGCAGGACCAGTGCCGGACTCGGGGTTTATATGTAATTTTAATTTATATTCATGAAATATATTTTTTATATATTTAGATACTAAATTCTTTTATTTTGCGTTTCTATACATACAAAATTATGTTAGGTAGTGATATAAACAAGGAGGTAACAAAAATTAATATTGCAAAATTTAAATAAAAAAATAGGGGCTAATAAAAGATAGGGTTAATTTCAAGACCCAGTTTTTATATAAAATGGTTTGGAAACTGTTAGAATTTATTAAACGCGTGACTGTCGACTTTACAGGGTTTTTTTATGTCAGTTCAAAAACGAAAAAAGTTTGAACGCTTTTTTATATATTTAAATGGTTTTGCTTTGCTTGGGGATCAGAAAAAGGGATCGTGTTCCTGTCACCTTTTTGTTTAGGAATGGGTTTATTTGACTGGACTTTATGGCCTTACAATAAACGTTTTTGTGATATTGGAACAGATTTATAAATAGAAGGGTAAAAATGGGTAATTGTTCTCAATTGCCCCTTCCGAGAAAATTTTGGTATACGGGGGTTTTTTGGGTTGATTAAGAATTTTTAAATTTTTTTCGGCAACGTTCGTAGTTTATCATAAAGTTGAAAATCAAACTAACCTTATTTACACTTTTCCTCTTTTTTAAAGGATTTTGATTTTTCCCCCAAATTTAATTTAAAATTTTAAAAATTTTAAAAAAATTGTTTTTATCTTTTTTTAAATTTTTTCCATTTAATTTTCAAACCTCCACTTTTTATACGTCGGATCTGGGCAACCATGTTTACACTAGGGAATCATGGCCGCCCCCTTGAAAGTGAAGCCCCTTTTTAAAGGAAAAAAAAGGTAAAAAAATAAAAAATAAGGTTTTAAAGGGTGTTTATAAAATATTTTGTGCCCCTTTATATAAAAAAAACAAAAATTGTGTACAAAAAGAAGGGGGAATATAGTGAAAATAAGGTTAGTTTGATTTTCAACTTTGATGATGAATATCTCGAAAACAAAACGTTGCCGAAAAAAAAATTTTTTCAGATTCGTAATCAAACGCCCCAAAAAAAACCTGTATAAAAATTTGGTCAAAATCGGAGAGGAGGCAACTTTCGAGACAATTACCAAAAATTTTTTATACAAATAACGATAACTCTTTTCCTGCTTACACTTATGTTTTCGATAGCGATAAAAGGATATTCTAAACATCTTAAATGTATTGATACAAAACGAGAATTTATTTACTAGGGGGCAGCCCCGTATGGCATTTCGAAAGATAAAAAAGAATCATATTCTTTCTTTTTGCACAAATGATCGTTTTTCCAGGCGGCAAGAGTGCCTCTAGTAGGTCTATGCTCCAAGGGAATATGTTTTATGTTGTAATCATAAAACTGACTTTTCCAGATTAATGCAATACGTTTTTTGTTCAGATTTTTTTAATCCGAAATAAATAATTATAGTGATTTTATTTCAATTATGATTGTGTTTTATTGATAAAACAAAAAGTTAATTCTTAGGGTAAGCCACAAGAGTCTTGTTCGGTCGTATTCGACATTTTTTTTTTATTATTATTAAATACAACGCATCATTTGTGAACCAGTACAACAATTCGTGGCTTTCCATAGCTGTAACATTCAGGTAGAGGAATTTGAGGATTTGGGCAATATATAATATGTTTATTTTTAATGAAGAACAACATCTAAACAAACAAGTGTTTCACTGGTTCAAAAAACCAGTAACCATGTTTTTTTTTAACCAGTGTAATATATATTTTGTTAAGTCATCAATTGACGAAGTAGGGAAACCCGGCCGGCGACGAATTTGTAAATAAAATCAATCTGCTAGTCCGTTCTGCGCATGATTTAGACCCTAAGAGATGACTAGAGCCACGGCGCACTAAATTTTTTCGCCCATAAAATCTCACTTTTGAACCGCGCATCTGATACCCTTTCCGGTCCATATTGAGGTCAGTGTATATAACAAAGAGCATTGTCAGACTTTTTCGGCCGGCGCTGACTAAGGCATTAACCTGGACAGGATTTTTTGCGCCTTAATGCAAGATTAGTATAAGGTTTTGTAAATATCTGCATTGACCTACGCTTGTTTTCCAATCAGGCTTATAGGCTGACTTGAGAAAGTGAATATTATAGTGTAGTATTATTTTTTTTTCTATAAAAAATTTTAGGACAACATTTTTTGAAAACAGTGCGAAATAAAACAAAATTACCTTATTTATGTAAAAAAAACTCTAATCTAGCTGCGAGTGATAAACTCTGTCAAAAGTAAAATAATAAATAATTTTATCCCATTTTTTACCTAAATTTTACAAAAACACCATCTTTAATAACATAAAATAAAACACCCTGTATATCGAAACTAAAAAATTAGACGACACATTTTTATATAAAGTTTTAGGTATTAATAAAAAATATGTTTTTATTAACTATTAAAATTCCGAAAAAATTTGGTTCACTCTGTATAATACCTAAATTGCTTCCCACCTTTTAACACAACCTGTATAACAAAACATGTCTAAATGAAACTTGGTTGTGGCTGTGTCCCACGTAAAATTTAGGAAATGAAAGAGACTTTGACGCCCCTTGGTAAAACCATCAAGGTATTGTCGTCAAGCAACCGCAGAAATTTAAAAAAACATGGGGCTTCAAAAATATCACATTATTCACAAATTTAAAATAAAATAAATAACATTAATATTTGTTACTTTTCCCCCGGGTGAAATTTAAAAATTTTTTTCTAAAAAAACTATACCATTTTGTGTTCGTCTTTTCACAAAATGGTATAGTTTTTTAGAAAAATTTTTTAAATTTCACCTTTTAATAAGGGAAAAATGTAACAAAAAAGAACTTTTATTTTAAATTTTGTAATAATGTGATATTTTATTGAAGCCCTCAAAAAATGTTTGTTGAAATGGTTTTACCGAAACCCCCTGTAGGATTTTTTTTAATAAAAATTTGCACGAAATACAAGGTCTTTCATTTCCAAAACATGTCTAGTTTTAGGATTAATTAAAATTAATGAACTCTAGTCAAAAGTAAAATAATAAATAATTTCATCCCATTTTTTACCTAAATTTTACAAAATCATCATCTTAATAACATAAAATAAAACACCCCCATCTCGAAACTAAAACATTTGAAGAACTTTTTATATTAAGTTATATTAATAAAAAAAATGAAATTTAAATATTAAAATTACCGCAAAACCTTTGGTTCCTCTGTATAATACCTAAATTGCTCCCACCTTTTAAACAACCTGTATAACAAACCATATCTAGTTTTAGGATTAATTAAAATTAATGAACTTAAAAAAGTAAAATAAAAAATACTTTCATCCAATTTTTACCCAAATTTTAAAAAACACCATCTTAATAGCATAAAATAAAACACCCTGTAACTCGAAACTAAAACATTAGACGACAATTTTTTTTATAAAGTTATAGGTATTAATAAAAAATATGTTTTTATTACTATTAAAATTACCGCAAAACCTTGGTTCACTCTGTATAATACCTAAATTGCTCCCACCTTTTTTTAAAACAACCTGTATAACAAAACATGTCTAGTTTTAGGATTAATTAAAATTAATGAACTCTAGTCAAAAGTAAAACTATAAATAATTTCATCCCATTTTTTACCTAAATTTTACAAAAACACCATCTTAATAACATAAGATAAAACACCCTGTATCTCGAAACTAAAACATTTGCCGACACATTTTTATATAAAGTTATATTAATAAAAAAAAAGGTTTTTATTAACTATTAAAATTACTAAAAACTTGGTTCACTCTGTATAATACCTAAATTGCTCCCACCTTTTTAACACAACCTGTATAACAAAACATGTCTAGTTTTAGAATTAATTAAAATTCATAGTCCCTTGTCAAATGATGAAGATCCATCCAAAAAAAATTTAAAACTTTATAATTTTATTAGTAAGAGTGCCATGAAAGCAAGTACCTAAGTCATTTGTTTGTCAGTTGACAATTCTATATCGAAGCCAAAATATGGCGTATTGCTAATTGATTTTCAGTTGGATTTATCTTAAAAGATCATTAAAAAACACGATTTTGTGCTTTGCAATTAAAAAACAGCTTAAAATAAAAAAAAAGAAATCATGAATTTACGTGAGCCAGTGTTAAATCGGGGAAAAAAGAGGGCGAAACAAGGTTCCAGGAGGAAATAAATTTACAGTTATGGGACCACCTGTGAAACCACCACCCAAAAGGAAAAGCGATTTGTCTACAAGTAGTAGTTCTGACCTGCGGTGGGGAAAAGCCATGTAAGGTAGGAAAATTATGGAATTAAATAGGTGTATGACTTTACTATTTAGAGTTTACCTGGGCATTTCACAATATATTGCGCTTTTTTATATTTACTAAAAAATAATAATTAGTATGTAATTTAAAAAAAAAAACAACATAAATAAAAAAAACTGTATACTTACCCTTAAAAACTGACAAGTAAGCCATAATATTATACAAAGTGTTTTGAAATTAGCCCACACTATTTTTAGGGAATTTTCTGCGCATGGAAATAGCTGGTGCGAAGACTAATGTGCCAAATATTTTATTTATTCACATAATTGACCTTTGTTAACAAAACTAAGGTAGTTTTTTTACTTATTGGGCCCACGGCAAATTTTTTGAAATTTAAAGGGGTTTTTTTGGGACCTGATCACGAATCTGAATTCAAATTTTGGGGAAATTTTCTTTTTTTTTAAGTCATAGCACCCTTGGACCTAACCAAAAAAATGCACAAACTTTCCTAAAATTCCCCCTTTTTTAAACCTGGTTACAGCCAAACTAAATAATTGTATTTTATATTTATGTAAATTTAAAAATTTTATTTTTATAGGGGGAAAAATTCAACAAAATTTTTCTAGTTTTTTTAGACAGATAAATTGGTACAACTGAAAGGCGGAAATTTAAATTGTTTTTACCAGCATTAAATGTAAAAAAATATCTTTGATTGAGAAATTTGAAATTTTAATTTTAATCAAAGGTGCATTATGATAAGGGTATAGACTCCTGCACTTATATTGCATGGTGTTTTTATTAACAAGTCAAATACATGTAAATACAAGTAAGGCAAGGACGTTTTTTTTTAAATTTGGATTTGTTGATGGGGTATACTATTAACCCTAGATTACTAAACTATCCTGCGAGTAAGGTTTTTACTAAAATTCGTAAAGAATACGACATTAAAATGAAACGAGAATAAACAAGATAATCAAAACTTTTTTATTTTAAAATTTAGATCATTCTTTGGGATTTAATGATAAAGTTACAATAAAAAATAACCAGTTGGAACACATGTTCATATTAGGCGCCCTACATATGGCGCATGCAAAACTGTGTTGTCTTTTTCTTGACTTGAATAAACAAAAGGCACATATTTTTCTTGAATTAGTGTCTTCAATTGTGGTTTAACATCCAATATATTTTATGAGCCCTTTATTTCACGCCGCAAAGTGGGAATTTATTGTGTTTCTCTGCTAAGGCTCCATAAGAGCGTCAGCCATTTCCAAAACAAAGTCTCGTCAGGATTTGCTTTTTTTATTATTTTTCTTTGTTGTTACTAACGTAAATGACAAATGAGGAAGGTAATGACAAGCGGGGGCGCAAGAACGACGCGAACATTATTGTTTATTCCAGGAATCGTCGTTTCGTCGTCGTCAATTTTACGATAGGTTAGTATTCTAGGGTTAAATAGAAAATTGACATTATACCCTTTTTTAAACACAAACAAAATAAATGCCGTTAATGTAGATTCCATTTTAATATAATTAAAATTTAAAAAGTGGCGGTTTTTATTGGTTTTTCAAGTTGTACAACTGCTTAAAAATCCCTGCTTAGTTTTGTTGACTTTTTAAAAATAAAAATATTTTTCTTTTGGTGGTGTTTTTTGTTAATAATAACAACTAAAAAGCTTAAAAGTTAATGTATTTTAAAAAATAATAAATATTTTACCGTAAAATCTTTCACTTTTGGTGTAACCAATTTTAAGAAGGAGGAATCATAATAAAGTTTGTGCAATTTTGAGGTTAGGTCTGAGTGGGGCGTTATAACCGTTATCTCCTCAAAAAACCCCGTAAACAAAATTTCACTAAAATCGGCCGTGAACCCAATAAATAAAAATTACCTAAACTAAACATAGCTATAGGGACATTAATAAAGATTGCATTTTTCGTAAAGACATGTTAAAAAACCCGATAAAATTGTCCATATTTTATAAAAACCCATAACTTGGACGCTTTTAAAATGGAAACTGATATCTTCCGGTAAAAAATTATTTATAACATTTTGTTTAAATTGGCTTAAGGCGGACGCTGCCCGATGAGTAGTTTTTATCAATATCGCAGTTTATATATTTTGCAGCGATATTTTGAACGAGTCAATGTTTTAGCTTTAATTGTTCTACTGGAATAAATTTTTATTTTTCCTAAACCATTCACTGTTAATTGTTTTATTAGTATTCCTGAGTATAGTTTTTTTTTATGAATTTATAATTAAAACCAATTATTCCAAAAAGGTATTTGTCGTATCGCTCATTGTGGTAAGCTTTTTCAAAAGATGTATTTTTGAACTGACTTTGCCGAAGATGTATTTTTTTCGGAAGTTACCTACAATATACGTTTTTTAATTACTAAACCAAAATTAACAAAGATTCTACTTAATTTATAAAAAAAACAATTACAAAAGAGCTAATGACACATTTAAAACTAAACTAAATAATGACTTTACTGTACGCACCTCGAAATGGACTGTTGTTTATTCACATATTTTTTTAATTTTTACTTTCTTTTAAGTTTTTAGTTTTATATTGTATTTTATCGCTAAGGGAAAAAGATATTGTTGTTTTTGATGTCTTGTGTTTTATTGTTAATGACATAAAATAAAACCAGAAAAACAATATTTTCTTTTTCTTGGCGATAAAATACCAATATAAAACGAAAAACTTGGATCTAAAGTAAAAAATAGTTTAAACATTAGAAATAGTCTTTCATTTTTTAACACTGCAATGGTCTTGGCTGGACCCGTGATTATCCATTTATTTGGAGGCCCCGTAAATTCAAAGCAACCAATCTTAGTAGTCGTACCTACCAGGATTTTGGATTTTTTTTATTAAGGAGCCTCTATGCCCAAAGAAAGTCTACCTTTTTGTTATTATGATAACAAGGCTCAAGATTTTTTAATTTATTTATCCATGGAATGGTGATACCACACGGGTTTAAAGGCACTCCACTATAGTACATATTTATTTTTTGGCAGACACGGGACAAATACGTTATATATTGCTTATTTACAGTTTGAGGGTGCAAAATACAAATAAGGGCCTTCATTCACGCCGTTAGCTCGGCCGAATGGGCTCGAATAACCTATATCTTTCTCTATATTAATAAATAGATTCTTTTAGCGTTTATTTAAATTCGTCCTCTAACAAAAGTCCACTTCCTCAAAATCGACAAGTGATAATGAAGAAGAAAAATTATTGTAGGTGATAATATGTTATTGTTACTATTATTATTATTATTATTATTTTGCTGATAAAATACAAGGTATATTGGATAGGCACTAAAACTTTAGATAGGTCAGATACACATATTTCATGGTTTTCGAAATGTTATCACCTGGAGCTCAACTACATAAAACTGTTTTAAAATAAAAGTGTCTTGGAGTAATTTTTCCCTTTTAAAACAATGCAGAAAGAAAAATTAGAAATTTATTACTAATTATTATAAAAATTGTAAGACTACACGTTCGGATTTACGTTTTAAACATAATGTTGTCCATATTTTAACCGTTTTGCTCGTAGCACTGTTCTAAACAGGTGCGTAAGTGGTGGAAACACGCTGACATAATAAATTACCACGCTAAAATTTTCAAAAACGTTTTTTTTTAGTTAAATAAATATATATATTATAAATTAAATTATTTTAAGAATATTTTAAGCATTTAAACATTCCAATATTTGAATGATAGCAATTAGAAGTAAGCGCGTTAAGTACTCGTTTCAAATTGGATCCCTCATACAAAAGTTATAAATTGTATCATTTTACCAAAAAAACGGCACCTCAGCATTAATTTGGTAGAAGCTGGAAAAGTGTTCCTCTACAAAAACTGATATACTTCGATTAGAAAGGTAGAGCCAAGAACAAAACTTAGAAGGAGACCGTTGGAAGGAAGTTTGTTAAAAAGCCTATTATGCCCGACCTGATCAAAAGCTTTGGATGTGTCAAGAGCAAAGATTCACCAAGAAACTTAATGGACTTGTTCCAATTGTGAAGACAAAGGCGCAAAGATCAGCTGTAGATCTTCTGTAACGAAATCCATACTGTTCGTCGTAAACTTTTGTGTTTTTCCAAATACTTTAAGATTAGAAAATTATTGAATTTTTCCATCCAAACAACAGAACGAAGAGATGTACGTCTATAGTTAAAAGGGAGAGTTTTCCATCCTTTATTGGGGACAGGTTGCACCAGTGTAGTTTTCCAGCTTTCCGAAAAAATGCCTGAGTCGTAAGAGATTTAAAAGAGGCGAGTTTGGATGGGTGCAAGCTCTTGAACACGTTTTTTCAAGACGATTGGTGGTATGCCATCTAGCCCAGATGATTTTTTGGTAATTTTGGTGTTACAATTAATCCCTTACCGGCTTAGTGATTTAATAATAGGAGGTTAAAAAGGTGGGTATATTACTGTATCGATCCACCGCCTTTGAGAATTTTGTTTAGGTAGATGAATACCTGACATATTTTCGAGTATATCATCAATGACTGCCTTTATCCGAAAAAAAAAATTACTACTTTTAACCACTGAATGGCATTGAATGAACATATTGCAACGGAAAAATTTCATATATCCGATAACTGCCAAATCTCGACTCCATCCCTTGGACTATAGGAAATAATTGGCAGGCAACTCGGCAGGGTTCCCAATTTTAAATAATAAAAGTGAATTCAAATGTTTTCGTACCAGGAACGTCTGAATTGCACAACTCTAATCTCTTATTATCAATTCTGTATTAGTTTGGGTAAAATTTTACTTTACGGACACCACGTCGATTTTCATGAATTTTTGCATACGGGGGTTTTTGGGGCGCTGATCACGAATCTAAAATTAGTTTTTTCCGGCAACCTCTGGTTTTTGAGTTATGAGGCCTCCAAAGTAGACTAACCTCAAAATGAACATTTTTCCAAAATTTCTCCTTGAAACTAATTACCACCAAAATGGAACATACACTGATTGGGCACTTATATATTAAACGAATACACTAAAATTTACAAAAGTTTATTGCTTATTTTTAGTAAAAAACACCTCAAATAAATCCAGTTTTTTATATCTTGACAACTTAATTATAATTAGCAACCAGTTATACATCACATATCTTCTTACAAGGTACAGAAAAGTGTATTTTTTTAAGATAATTTTTACTTAAAATAGACAATAAATTACTGTAAATTTCAATGTATTTGTTTAATATATAGGTGCCTAATTAGTGTATGTTCCCATTTGTTGGTAATCAGTTTCAAGAAGGGAGAATTTTGAGGTTAGTTCACGTGGAGGCCTTATAACTCAAAAACCAGAGGTTGCCGGAGAAAACTAATTTTAGATTCGTGATCAGCGCCCCAAAACTCCCGTATGCAAAAAATTCATGAAAATCGGAGTGGTGTCCGTAAAGTAAAATTTTACCTTAGTTTGTTTTTAACGTACCAACCAAAATTTAGGTTTAAATTTGGAATCGGCTTTATACCCTGTAAGTATCTATCTTGTCCCAGTTGCAGTGAATCAATAAATATATTTTTAGTAAAAAAAGAGGGTGGCTATTGTTTATTTACTGTCACCAGTTTGACAGTCAAATTTGTCACTCATTAAAAGAAAAATAATATCCAAAACTTTTCTTTAAGACATACGACACTTAAATAAAAAGTAAATAAATACATTCAAATGGAAACTGGAAAAAGCAAACCCACTAAATCAGCAAGTAAAGCAGGTTCCACCCCCAAACCCTTAAAATTAAAAAAATCAAATCCCGCAATCAAATCTGCGCATCCACCAATCTCGAGCATGGTAAACAAGGCCATCAAGAGCCTGAACGAACGCAACGGTTCTTCAGTACAAGCTATCAAGAAGTACGTGGCAGCTAACTACGTTGTTAATCCCGACAAAATAGTACCGTTTATTAAAAAGTACCTGGCCAAGGCTGTGGAGACCAAAATATTGAGCCAGACTACCGGTACGGGCTTCAGAGGTTCTTTTAAATGTGCACCAACCGCTTCAAAAAAGTCTGAAAATGTTAAGAAGCACGTCACTGCTTCGGGAACATCAAAAGCGGAAGGTAAAGGTGCGAAAAATGGTACTAAGAAAGCAACTTTAACAACCAAAAAACCAAGTTCGAAGCAAAAAACACCCGAGGGCGGCAGAAGATCGGTGGAAAAAAAGACATCGAAGCAAAAAGTACGGGAAGGTGACAAAAGGTCAGGGGAAAAAAAGACGCCCAAGCAAAAAGCAATGGAAGGTAGTAGACGGTCTGTAGGTAAAGAGAAGTGGGCCGGCGCCGGCGCCGGCATCAAGAACGAGCATTGTATCAGTATCAGCATCGGGAAAAATGAAG
>JAHBCN010024254.1:0-12018 GCA_019359885.1 Listronotus oregonensis | reverse complement strand
ATTTTTTTTTTTTTTTATAAAAATTTTGTTACATTTTTTTTGAAAAAATGCATATTTTTAGAGTTATTCGTGAAAACCTTTAAAAAACGTGTTTTTTTCGCAAAAAATTTTATTTTAATGGCGAATAACTTAAAAAATATTATTTTTACAAAAAAAATGTTAGAACATTTCTACTTAAAATTATTTTTTCATTTCGAGTTAAATGTAATAAAAATGTCCCCCCCCAAGATGGGGGGCAACCCCCCCCAGGAAAAAAAAATGGGTAAAAATGTTAAAAACCCTTTAAAAATTTGGGGAAAACCATGGGGGAAAAAAAATTCAGCCAAAATGCCTTATCTCCTGTGTATATCCTTAACTCTAAAACTACAAACCGGGGGTAAAAAACAGGAAAATTTTTTGTTAATAATAATAAGAAAATCGTAACTGAAAAAATTTTTATATCTGTTAAATTTTTTTTTTTTTATTTTTATAAAAAAACAAAATAATTTTAAACCAATATTTTATGGATATTTATTTGATTTTATTAATTGATTTTTAATTTGTATATAATAGATTTTTAGCAAAACACTGATGGTATATTTTTTTTTCTTAAAGCCTTATATTTCTTTTTGACACCCCTTTGGGAAAATTTTAAAAAATCTTTTTGATAAAAGTTAAAATTTTTTTTTTGTTAAAGAGGTTTGACTGTTTTTAGTACTTATAGATTAAAAATCGTTTTTAAAAAACCAAATTTTTTGATAAAAAAAAATTTGCCTTACCATTCTCTTGGGAAAAAAAAAAACGAGAAAATTAATACCAGGAGTCAGATTACGCTTTCAGAACGTTTTTTAAGAAAAAAAATCCCGTGTGGTAAATATTTACCCAGTTTTAGTTTACATTTAAAAAAAAATGATTTTTTGTATTTCTAGGGTTAAAATTACAAAAAATTTTTTTAAAAAATGTACTTGAAAATGGTTTATTTAATAAAAAATACATACATTTTCCAGAAACACAATGAAAAATTCAGAGCCATAAATTGCTAACACAAGAAAGTAAATTTTTGGTGTACAAACACAACTTAAGAACCTTAAAGTTTAAAATTAGATGATTTATAGTCTATATACAATATGTTTTCTTTCTAATTTAATATAATGTCCTGTGTATCTACATCCAAAACAAAAAATTTAACTGTTCATTTAAAAAATCCTCATAAACCAAGTCATTTATTATCTCTTCCTTGACTTTACCCATAATTTTACCCATTCTCACTGTTAATGTGCCCACATGTAAGACTGTTCCTCACGAGAACTTCCCGTTTTGAAAACGCCACACTGACAAAAATTTATGTTTTCGAATATAGTAAACCAAGTCATTTCTCTTTGAATATTTTGTAAATTCTTCTACATCCAGTTGGGTGTAGAGTACCTCTGCACAATTCTGCACTTTTCTAGTAGTTCTGTGGCATGGACTAAGGATTCGCCAAAGTAGGAATGAGAGTCTCCAGTATTTCGTTAAAACAAAAAGGAAGAAAATTATTTTTCAGGTTTAGAAGGAAATTTAAAAAATGGGAAAATTTTTGGGTGTCAAGGATCCGTGTTTTCATAAAAAATTTTCCCCTTTTTAGCGTTCAAACGCTATTTGGGGAAAAAAACTTTTCCATAATTTCCCCTTTAATTTTTTTTGGGAAATACGGTTTGTTCTCCAACTTTTTTTAAATAATCCAACAACCTTAACAGTTGTTTTTTTTATTTTTTTTTAAAACGGACTTTGGAAAGATTTTTGATATTTTTTTTATAAGCGAAACTTTCGAGCAAAACCCCACCAGAGGCAACCTTTTCACAAAGAAGGCTACAACTTTAGGTAAGGGTAACAAACCAACCAACAAAATTGACAAATTTAGTTTTTTACTTTAATAAATAAGCTCAAATTTATTTCCTTTAAAACAAATTTAAAAATGTTTTTATAATTACAGTAATTAAATTCTATATCATAATAAAAACCAAAAAAAATTGTTTCTTATCTTTTCCGGCTTTTCGAACCCCAAGTACCGGGCGGTCCTCCATATTAGTCAAAAAGGTAAAAATAAATGCAACCAAAAAAACAAAAATACTTATTAAAACACCTTCTTAAATTTCAAACCCTGTTTTGGGAGGTTTAACAGACAGCTATTTTGGTTCCACCTAAAACATTTTCAAAGAAGTTACTATCACTATAAACATCAACTCTTAGGAACATTTAATAGTTTTTTTTTAAATGTTGTTCTTACTGGATTTACCATTTTTTAACCAATCTTTCAACAATTTTTAAGGTTTGAGTCCAACAGAAGCCCATGTCCACACGGGGGCAACCGCCTTTTTGCATTTTTTAAACGTTTCGTATCCCCTTTAAAAATTTGTCTAACTTTATCGGGGGTTTCAAACAAAATTAAAGGAAATTTAGAGGTTTTTTTTTATGTTGACTCTAATTTAGAATTTAAGGTATATATTTGCTTTTTTTTCACCTCATTAATCTTCCCTTTATTAGACCAAAAGGGTTTACCCTTTACTTTTGGTTTGTCCCAAATTTTACCGAAGTTTTAGTATAATATAGCCGATGCGGGTCACAGAGTCCCAGCGCTAAAACTGCAAATAAATTACTTGCTATTAGTCCCCTGGTGTTTTTTAAAGAAAACGTTGAAAATCTGAAGATTTTTGATTTTTTTCCAACCTAAAAAAATACTGATTTGGGGAAAAAACTGGTTTGACGTTGATTGTTTGTGGCTTCAACACACGCCAATTGCCCCACACCCCAAGATTATTCCATCGCCTGGCTTTATCTTGAGCATTACAAAAACCTAGGCGCATGTTACCAAAAGGTCAAACTTTTTTTTAATTCTTTTACTTTTTTCGTCAATAAAACTTTTAGTTCCTCCCTTTTTTGGGGTTGGGGTTTCTCCACAAAAAGAAATACAAAACACTAAAAGAATCGAACAACTGTTCATGGGAAAGTTTACTTCTACTTTTTAGATAAAACTTTTAAAAAATTTTCCCTATAGTTAGTTTACCAAGTTATCTTTAACTCAATTAAAGGCCCCCTTTTAATTAGCCCGGGATTTTCGAGAGTCTTTGAGATACACCTACCAGACAACTGCCCCGTAAAAGAAATGCTGGGAAACCATAAAATCAGCCGAATATTAATAAAATGTTCCATATTTTTCACGAACACATCTGATACTGCAGGTAAGAAATATCTTATTAAAAAACATAATCGATTTCATCAGAATCCCCAGCAGCTACACAGAATTTTATTTTTGACCCCCCTCTGGTGATGCATCCAAGTATAAAATGGTGAAATTTGTAGTGAATCATGAAGGTCAACATGGCTACGTTTACACCGCATTAAATTCACATTGATTGTTCTTCTGGAACCCAATGGATGCTGGTAACTAATGTAACTTCCACAAATATTTGTGTACATTAGTTTGCAAATATAGCCGTAAAAAAATAATACAAAAAATGTAAAAATTTAGAAGTTTTATATTTTTAAAAATTTACAACTTACAAACATAACAATAACCGTAGATCTTACAGCAGCCCCATCTCTTTATCATACTGTTCATCAGTTATTTTTCTCTTTTTTAGCTTTTTAAGCAGCGCCATGTCTTTTTTGAGCTCCTCCAGATCTTCTTCAGTTATGCCCCCCGCAAAAAATAGGCCGCAATAAAAGATACTAAACATTTTTTCGCGAACTAACCGTTAACTACCGCGTATCCTCTCTCGCTGTTCTTTAGCACAGGTTAAAAAGAAATAGTCAGATAAACGGGTTCTAACGCGGTATGTCGCCAAAATTTGATGACTGTATATGGGTTAGATTTAATCAATCGTTCATAGAATGTATACGTTCTACTTTTAAATAAATATCAAAACTATTTTCCATATAATTCATTATAAATAAATAACTTTAACTTGTTAAATGTCACGTTTTGGGTAGTAGTGTTGGTATTTACAATTACATATTCAAGACGCTTTTTTACATAAGATCTTGTAAGCGTCTTGAAGATGGGAAGTTGTATCACGAAAGCCGTAACGCCATATTTTTTAAACACGTGCCCATTTAAAAATCAAGTTTGTTTTATTTTACATAGTTAAAATGTACTGTCACAAAGTAACGGACGAATCAATTAATTATTTTCCATATAGTTAGTTTGCTTAGAAAGTACCCCAACTGACGTCGAATTAATTAACTACGTCCTTGAATGCAATATTTATGGGAATGGGAAGCGATGATGATGATGTTTATTTTAAAATATAGGTGGCAAGTTTTAATGACCAATCAAAAAACCAAAATCTTTCCAAGTATAAGGTTGTGACACATGAGCTTTTTTGGTTAGATAATTACCTTTTCTCTTTTTGCCTTTTCCCTCGCCCTTCGCTGCTAATTTTGCCTGTTTCCTTTTCTCCCGTTTCTCTTTCCTTGCTTCTTTGTTCTGCTTCGCCACTGACCAAGGTTCTGTTGCTTTTTTGATATGTTTTTGTTTTTTATTAGGCCAAACACCTTTAAAAAAAACAGGGTTAGCTTTAGATTCTTATATAAAATATCTTGACAAAAGTTAAATTATTAAAAAACCATTGTATTATATACCAAAATTAATATAACCCATGATATTTTGCAAATATATGTATTTTTTTGGAAATAGAAGAAACTTCAGAACATAATAGAACAATTTTATTTTACCTGTAATTTTGTACTCCTTTAATTTTTTCAGTCTAACAGCTTCCCTGTTCTTATCTTTGTAAGGGATGGTATTTAAATCTAGGTTTTTTATTTCGGGAAAATCGGAGAGATCTCTATTTTTCAGCTCCGGCATTTTAGGAAGTTGTAACAGTCCATAGGTGGCGCCCATAGCTCCCAATGGTAGTTCCTACAATCAGAAATCAGATTCATACAAGAAGTCTTACAACAATGGGATATACAGGGTGTAAAAAGTTTGATGCTAACGATTTTAATGGGCGATGGTACAGCTCAAAAAGTTCATATAACATATGTGTCAAAACTTGACAGATTTTTGTCCAAAGGATATCAAAGTTACAAACTTTGGTAACAATTATTTCTGAAAAGCTTAACAATAGGCTATTTAACAGTTTTTTAAAATCCATTTTATATTATGTAATGGAGTTTAATGAACACAGTAAAAGTTGTTTTTTTTTTAAAATTCTGGCACATATTTGCTGAAAAATATTAAATTAAAAATTTAATATTTAAATTTGGCGCTGCAATGGGGTCGGTGACGTCACTTGCCTGTATTCTGATCTGTGGCACATATCATCCACAAACATTTGTTGCAAACAAAAAACGAAAATGGGATTGGATTTACATTTTATCGGTGATTTATGTAACAAAATGAGTTACAAATGGTGTGCAGTTCCAAAATGTACAAATACGTCCGAACAAACTATTTGTAAGTGTTCCAAAGAATGTCGAAGTGCGCCAAAAGTGGTTGCAACTTTCTCGGAGGGATCCAAATGACATAGCGAATATTACAAATATTTTCTTCTGTGAAGACCATTTCGATGTAAGTAAACATAATATTTATATTTTGTAATAATTAATTACATTCAGAATGTTAATATTTTCGTTATTGGTTTGAAGATATAATACCTCTAATGTTTTTTTATTCACAATCAGAAAAAAGAAAATGAAAAATTCTGAAGGCAATTTGTATTACATATTTATTTACAGTAAAATTATTTGTAAAACCAAGAGTGATAATTATCATAGAAACATTTAAAACAATAATTATTACGACATCTTGCGCAACATATAAATGCCGATTTTTTACAATCACACGGAGTTTGTAAGGTATCCATTGAAAAACATACATTATTTACATTCATAAAAACGTTTATGTCAGTACATAGTTTTGAGGTATATATATGTAAACTAAGGTTACAATTATTTAATTTAAAAAAAATATATAAATACATTTGAGAAGACATAATAAATCACGCAAAAACAATGGATAATATAGGAAAATCTTATTAAAACAGTTTCGAAAGCTAATATATCATAAGTAGGCTCAAGTAGGCAAACGAGGTTTACAAGCAGGTGACGTCATCATAAACTCGACCAATCAGGAGCGTTTTGTATCACGTGATAAGCGTTTAAAAACTGCATTTTTATTTACGGATTTTTAAATAAATTAATTATTATTTTAAACTTACGTTAAGAAATAACCATTTTTAAGCTCTTAATTTATACTGATAACAGTAATTGACACTTTTTTTCCGCATTGTCATATAGCCTATTGTCAACTTTCTTCTTAATCGCTCGTCGGTAGATTCATTTGCTAATAAAAATAAACTAAGTATCAAATGTTTCAGTATACAAATAAACAAAAAAATTAAAAATAATATTTCCCCCAGTTAAAAATTGACAAAAAACAATTGGCAACACCGCTACCTGTAGCGTGAAGTCCATCAAGTGAGTCTGTTTGCAATCGAGAATATGCCGAAATGTTATTAATTTACGGCAAGGCAAACCAAAATGCTAATCTAGCAGCTCAAATTTACCGTGAAAGGTATCCACAACGGTACTAAAAAGTTTTGAAAACGGGATGTGTGCAATCGAGAAATCCTGGCAGGTACATAACTATGGAACAAGAGAGAAGAATTTTGAAAATTGCGGAAGAAAAGCCCGGTAATAGTACGAGGTCATTAGGGCGCGAAGTAAAAGTATCACATACCACAGTTTAAGCGGTTTTTTACAATTAAAGATTTTCTATTCTTTAAGCAAAATAAAAAAGTGCTGTTTTAGAACATAATAATTTGTGTTCCTAAAATAGATATTCAGCTTAATTTTGTTGTAAGTACAATTATTTTTTAATTTTTTAAAAAAAATGCCCAAATAAAGAAAAGAAAGTAAAGAAATATCCTATTTTACGCGAGGGAGGCTAACTTTTGGAGCTGCGGAGCTGCATACCGTTCAAAAAAAAAAAAAAAAAACGCAAAAAAATCAACAAATTTTGTTTAAAATTTCCTTAAATTTAATAAATTTAAGGGAAGAAGGGGTATTTTTTTAAAATTAACCTTTGAAATTAAATAAAATTGAAAATCTTTGAGTTGATTCCCAAAGGAAGAAAAGGGGTTGCCAAATTTTTTATTCGGAAATGCAATATTTTAAAAACACTTAACTTTTGACCCACGTGTTTTTGGTTTTGTTTTGAGTCCTTTATCACCCATTAAAATCGTGAGAAATTATACTTTTTTCACCCTGTATAGCAACTAGAATTGTTATACTAGACATAAGAAACTGTTTTTTTTTACCTTAATTTTTAAAAGTAGAGAGCACTCGGGGTTTGGAATATGCTCTTATGTGTGACACATAGGCTTGAGTTGCTTTCTCCATAAGAGCCCCCCCTTTTTTTAACAGGTTCCTAATTTGCTCCCGAGGAACCCCTTAAAATACCAAAATAATTGTTGATTTTCTTGGGATTTCTAATTGCTCTGGGTTTTAAGGCCAAAATCAGTATTTTTAGTAATGTTTGATGCATTCTTTTTAAAACAGACATATCAGTAATTTTTAAATCTAAACAATGGCGGCTTTTTAATAAGAGCTGCAAACTGCAAGTTTCATTATTAAAAATATTCATAATCCAATAATATCATTTTTTTTCTTCATTAATCATCTATATCATTTAACGTTTTTAATACTCCTTAAATTATACTCTGTATGTACGAACTCATAGGCTATGCACGCGTCATACAATCGTTCGCAGCACGAAACCTAAAGTCACTCCTTTAAAAATAATAAGAAAAATTGCTACGTATTTAAATTTGGCCTTAGGTCGACCAATCAGTGGGGCAAAAACTATTTAGCTTTGGGCTGCAGTTGAAACAGCTTTGGTTATTTTTGAACCTAGAATAATATTTTTACCATATAAAATTGTTTACCTAGGAATAATTTGATCAATTAAAGAATTTACTACCTAATTTTTTTTTCTATTCAGATGGTTTAGAGTTACAGCTCAAGACTAATTTAATGTTTATGTTTATTTTAATTGTTAGGTGAATGATTATTTTTGATTTATTTTAAAAAAATGCCAATGGTCGTTTTCTTTTTATTAGGGCGGGCGATATAATTACTTTTTTATCGTTGTGGGTTGTGGATATACAGTTACTTTTCGGTATTTTCACAATTTGGTTGTTCAAAATGGATAATTCAACAAAATATAAAGATTTTTCGCGTACTATGTCAATTTTTAGCCAACTAGTTAAGCAGTTTGATATGGTAAGTCAATAGTGTTTTGTTAATTATATGTAGTTGAGGTACAGTAACGGCCACCTTCTACTGAATATAAAAACCTGTTAAAAAACCTAATAAAGAAACAGGTGTCTGTTGCCAGTGTCTAATAATATTTTTTTAAAATGCCAAACTAAACTTTGGATCAAAAAGTGATAATTATTCATTATATTGAGCAGATAGGGTTGGCCAGAAAGGGATGTGGCGGAAGAGCTTAACATCCCAAAGAGTACCATTCATTTTGTTAGAAAAAAATGGCAGGAAACACACTCCTTTGAGGAAAGAGCTGGAAGTGGTCCCCGCAAACTATCGAATTAAGAACAAGACAATAATTTAGTTAATGTTTTGAGAAACCCACCATTTAAATCTGTAGATACATCAAAAACGGAGAAAAATTTCCAGCACGTCGAAGAATAATGTAAATATCCGGAATTGCGCTGCACCCGTAGCCTTAAAACCATTTTTTAACAAATGCAAATAAAGAACAACGCATTAGATTTTTCTACAATTTTACTTGGAACCTCGATTTTTTGGGAAAATATAATATTCACTAAAAGAAAAAAATGTTTCAGTCATTACAATGGGATACTTAAGGTATACAGGCCTTTATGGGAAAACGATTTGATGAAAAATATACCCAAAAAGACAGAAGTAGTTGGCAATTTTCAGCAAATGTTGGGGGGTAGTTGAGTGCACAAGGACTTGGTGTATGTTATTTTATCAAGGGGTTCAATGTGGGGGATATATAGATCTACTACAGAAATCATGCTTTCTTCTGTAGGGGATCGATTTCCTGACAGAAATTTTATCTTTCAGCAAGATAAGTGTCCCATTCATAGGCCCCGGGGCAAGTCGATGAAGGAATGGAAGAGAGGGAAGGGGGCAAGTAGTCCAGTTTAAAAAATGTTAGGGAAAATTTTTGGGGCCTATTAGTTACAAAAATAAAGGGGGAAATGAGTTTAGGCCGCAAAATGTAAACGAACTTAAGAAAAAATTTTTTAGAGGCGTTTAATGATTTGGGGAGGAAACCGACAATGCCCGGCTTTGGTCCATTCGATGCATGGAAGGCTAAATTCTGTTTTAAAAAAAAAACGGGGCCGCAATAAAACTTAAAATTTTTTTTTGGGAAGGACATTTAAGTTTGAATTTATTAAGTTTTTAATTAATTAATTAATTTGTTAGTTTTCATAAAATATGAATATTTTCTTTTACCTTCGGGTTTTTTTATAGTAAAACAAGGTAAAAAAGACCTATTTATAAAAATTGGCAAAAAAAGTCAAAATTTGACAAATTTTTTGCCCAAGATTTAATGGCCATAACTGTACACCCAAAAAAACAAAAATGTTAGGCGAACGAAAAACACATTTTAGGCAACACATTTTAAAAGATTTTTCATTTATGTTTAAATTTTATTTGAAAGCAGCACTCCCTTTTGTTTTAAGGCCACGGGGTCTCAGTATTTTCAGAAATTTTAAAAGAAACAAACCTAAAAATTTTTTTTCCTGAGTAGATTTTCTTCCATCTTGACCAATTTAAACCCCTTTTTATTGGTCTCGATGAAATTACGTAGGCCTCCTCGTTTTCGGGGCAAAACAATCAGGGGGCTTCCCGGGGTTCCCTGACGCGCGGTTCTTCCGACGCGATGTACAAAAGCCGACGCGCGGGGCCCGGTGGATCCCACTGAAGTACCCAATCCACCTAAAAAAAAAGATTAATTAAGTCAAATTAAAATATATTATAAAACATTGATTTTTGCATAGTTATTCAGTGGCGGCTCCTCCATTGGGTCATTTGGTTAATGGCCCCCCGATTTTTTTTTACTAATATTTCCGAACAAAAAAATAATAATGATAAAAAAAGAAAAAAAATATTTTTTTAATTTTTTTTTAAATTTTCCTTTTTATTCTAAGCATATAAACTCGTTGATCGAGTACTGAATTCCACAAGTTTTTTGCAGCGATCTCCAGATCGGTGGTTTCGTTTTTTTTGGGCCAAAAAAACCCGGGTGTCTGCCTTCATTGACCGCATTGTTTTAAACGGAGCCGAGTCGAGTTTTCCCCCCTCTAATTTTTGATTGGGCGATGTTGGTTTTTTTTGCAGTGTAACCGCATGATTGGGGAACAGCCGCGAAGAGGAAAAAAATTCGCATTTTTCAAGGGTGTTTGTTTGTTATACGGTTATTATAAACGAATTATTACGATTTTAGGAATTTATTTTTTGTTGGTGTATGTTTTTGCAATGTAAATTCGGAAACAGTGATTTGTTGACAATTCTGTGTATGTTACCCCTCACAACTTTTTGAGAGCAAGAGATGCATCTCTACATTAAAAGAATAAAGACATTTTTACGCAATACAATGGGGGAAGGTAAAACCCTGCTTTGGCCATGTTAAGTATTGAAAAGGCCTTTTTTAAAAAATATTGTAAATTACAAGAAGAAGGGGAAACAATCATTTTGAAGTGCCAAAGACAGAAAAAGGTTAAACTAAAATTTATGACTATTTAGGTAAGTTAAGTAACCCTTTTTATTTTTTATTATATAAATATGCTTATTTTTAACCTATAAGTTGCCGTATACTTTCCCCAGCGATATTACTTACTGTTGAGTGTGAGATTTTTTTAGAATAATGTTTTTCAATTTTTTTTTTTTAAAAAGATGTTTATGCATATTATTTTTTTTTATTGTTATGTTTCTTAATAAATTTGAAATATAAATTTTTTTAAATAAAATAATCTTGGTTTTAAACATTTATTTTTTAATTTTTTTTTTTTTTTTTCTTTGGAGAAAACCCCCTGTGTGAAATAAAATGCCAAAAAAAATTTTTTTTTTTTAATTAAAAACCGAAACCCCCAAAAATTTAAAAAATTTGAAAGATTGACCCAGCCGCCACTGTTTTTTTTTTTACAAGTGCCCTTTTAAGAGGGGTTTCTATCAGGACTGTGAAAGATTATTATGACATTTACATTACCCTGGGGAAACCGATTTTCCCCCCAAAATGACATTGTACATAATAACAAGGCCTTTTCGCTGTCCCTGAATTTATCCAAAACTTTCTGCCGTTTGTCCTTCATTTTTCCATGAATCGCCAGAATCCAATTTAAAAATTTTTGGAAAATTTGGGAAAAATTTTCGACCAAAGTCACAGGAACTGGAAAAGGGTGGTTTGTTAAGGGGTTTTCTTGGGGTTTAAGGAAAGAAAGTAGAGCAGCTAGTTTGCCTAAAAAAAAGTATTTCTGTGACACCTGACAGTAATTTCCTTGAAGGTTTTAGATCATGCTATGGTTTTAGTGATTCTGATTTTTCTAGAATATTAAAAAAAACTGTCAAAGTTTTTTTTACATTATTTTGAGAGTATCTTATTAATTTATTGATATTTTGAAAAAATTGTTTGTTATTAACATTTCTTTTTTATAATGAGACCTTAGCAAGGGGTTCAATGATTTGGGGAAAATTTCCTTACCATTTTTCTTGCATTTTGATAAAAAATTGTTTTGCCCATCTGCATTTTTTTTTCCGTTTCCGAAAATCTAGAAAATTTATCTAGGGGGAATGTTATGAAATTTTTTTACGGCCGTTTTTGTGAAAAAAAATTTGGGGTTGCTAAAAAAAAAGGGAAAAGGGCCATTTTTGGAGATTTCAAAGTGATCTTTTTTTTTTTTCTAAACAAAAAAAAATTTTAATTCACATATTTTGGCAAATATTCGCGGAAAACCATTTTCGGGTCTTTTTGGGGCCATTTTCAGCGGGGGTTTCCCACATCGG
>JAHBCN010024253.1:0-11986 GCA_019359885.1 Listronotus oregonensis | reverse complement strand
TTTTTAGAAAAAAAGATTAATTTAGTACCCTTTTAATTTCATTTAGGGGGTTTTTTAGAATTGATTTCTAACTAAAATTTTAAAAAGTAAACAATTTTAAAAAAAAATATTTTGATTTTGGATAATTTAAAACACTATTTATTTTTTTTTTGTTCTCACAAGTCCTTGCTGAAAAAAATTATAATTTTTTTGGGAATGGTTTCCCCTTTTTTTAATATGGAAAAGTAATCCCAAAAAATTCCCAAGGATAAGATTTTAAATTTTTTTTAAATAAGTTTTTTTTTTCATTTATTATTCAATTCAATTTAAACAAAGCTTTTTTGGGTTAAGTAACTTAAAATTATTAAAGGGAGACTGACTTTTTCCCTTTTGAATATATTTTTTAACTTCTCATACCCTTTCCAATTACTATTTTTAAAAAAAAATTCTAACATTTTTCACTTAGGTCAAGAAAATTTAAAAAATTTTTTAAAAAAAATTTAAATTTTTTGCCTTTCTGATCTTATTTCGTAATTTTTTAAAGAGATACTGGTAAATTTTAAAAAGTATACCTAATTAATTTATAAGTTTTTTGGAATTGTTTAATAATTTTTGTATTATGAAGGATATTTAAAACTAACTCTTTCTAAAGTGAAATTTTTTAAAAAATAATTGATTTGGGCTAACCTAAAGTCTATCTCTTATTTTTTTTTGTTTCCACGAAATAGATTTGAAAAATAAAAAAAAATTTTTAGTGGATTTTTTTCCTATTGTGGTTAGTTGTGGTCAGTTGTAGTAACTTGTCTAGAAAAAAAGGTATAAAATATTTTTAATAAGATGAAAAATAAAGAATAATTTGATTTTAACCAAAAATTTCTGTACAATAGGGGAAAAAAAAAAGGTTTTATTCATGAAATTTTTTGCTTTTTTCTTTTTTTTTAAACAATTTGTTTTATTTTCTTAATAAATATAATCGGAAAAGCAAAAATTAGATTTTTTTTAATAAAATTATAAGTATTTTAATAAATTTTTTTTAGATAAAAAGTTAATTTAGTATCCTTTATTCATGTATTAGGTTTTTAAATTGTTTTAACTAACCATCTTTAAAAAGTAAACAATTTTAGAAAAATATTTTGATTTTGGATAACTTAAACACTATTTATTATTATTTCTTGTTTTTCAAAAAGTCACTTGTTTAAAAATTATAATTTTCTTGAATTGTTTGCAAATTTTTTATATGGGCAAGTAAAAAAAACACAAAAAATTCTAGGATAAAAATTTTTAATTTTTTTTAAATAAGTAATTTTTTTTTTAATTTATTTTTTTTTTCAATTTAAACAAAGCATTTTGTGTTAAGTAACTTAAAATTATTAAGCAGAGACTGACTATTTCCTTGAATATATCTTTTAACTTCTCATGCCCCCTTTCCAATTACTATTTTTAAAAAAAATTTTTAACTTTTTTCATTTAGGTCAAGAAAACTTCGAAATTTCAATTTTTTATTTTTTGGAAATAATTTGAAGTGAAAAACGTGTTTTTTGGAAAAATTTTGTCGTTCAAAAAAAAAAAATAACAAATTTAAAAAAAAAATTTTCCGGTGTTACCTCGTAAATTATGTTAAAAAAATAGTGTTAAAAATTTTTAAAAAGGATCGGTGAATATTTTTTAAATTTATGAGGGGCATTTCGTTTTATGCTTTTACTTTAAGGTGGGACCTGCTTTGGAAACGGGGATTTTTTAAAAATTATTTATTAATCTCCATCAAAACAATTGTTTTTTTTTTTGTGCTAGTTTAGCATATAAATCAACCGGTAAATAAAATTATAAATATGTAAAATAAGTTTTAATCCCAGCTGGAATTTTTTTTCCCCTTTTACTATAAGTGAGTGAAAAATAGAATAAACAATTGTCTATTAAAAATAAAAAAAAAAAAATTATTGAAAGTTCTTTATTAAATATAAATACATATGTACATATAATGGTCATTTATTACAAAAACTAAAAACTATTATTTACAAATTTAAAAACAGATCTTTGATAAAAAAGTTTTTTTGTCACTATAACTATTAACTACTGTAGAAAATTATTATTAAGAAATTTTTAGTCACAAAAAAGACGTTTACCTAATTCCAAATTTTTTTTTGCCTATGGAAAAATTTTTAAATTTTTTCCCCCAAAATTTCCCCTTTAAAAATTTTTTTTCCCAATTTATAGATTTTAAATTAATTTTACATTCCATAAAAAACTTTAAAGATAAATTTTTTTTTTGTTTAAGATACAATTAAACAAAATGATATTATACACGAAAAAACATAGCCCCGGGATAAATGTTGTGTTCCTCCTGCATGTGTCTTAAAGAAAAATATTTTTTATCAGAAAAATATATCGCAATCCTCTTTAAAAAAGTGACAGAAAATCAAAAAAAGTAAAGTCAAAAAGTCAAAATTTTGTAATTAAAGCTATTAAATTGAAGGTATTTTTTTTTTTTTTTTTGGCTTTATTTGGTAAATTCCCTTTTTTTGATTTTGGGGTCATTTTTTTAAAAGAGGGGCCCGGATACAGTGTAGAAAAAAATACATTTAAGTACAATAAATAAATATCACACAATATTTTTATACCAAAACTTTTTGGGTTTTAACAGGACTAAGCTTTTTTGTATATTAGAGTACTGCTTCACTATCACCTTGATAAGTATATTTTAAAACAACTTTTAGGCCCTTAGCTCCTACTCGACGAACGGGCGGAAGCGTCGCGCTTTTTTTAAAGTTTTTTAACAACACTTGTTTTTTTACTGACATTTTTTCAATGCATCTATAATCACAACAAACATCCTTTTTTTTTGGGAGGCTCGACTGGTTTCTTTTATTAAACTTGAAGAAAAAGTTTTTTAAACCTGAATCTTCTGACGCTTATCACAAGATTTTTTTTTGACATCAATCAAATTTTCTCTTTTACAAGTACAATCTGTATTTTTGATTATTTTAGCATAAAAAACCCGTATTTTGGTACCTTCTCGGAAAACTATTTATTCACGGAATAGTTATTATTTTCTGCATCCTCTTTTGCCTCGGTTGGTAATTTCCTTTCTTTTTTTAAAAGGCGCTGATAAGTTCCAAACTCCTGTTATAGTAAACCCCTGGGGGGAATGGATCCTTTAAATTGGTGTGACATGAACACTAGTTTTTTTGTTATCTTTTGGTTTAAACCTCCATCAAGGGAAAAATTAAAATTTATCTCATTGGACCCTTTTTTTGCTTCGTGTTGTGGCAAAGAATATTATAGTTCCACTATAGAAAAACAGTTTTAAAAAATTTTGAATCTCCTATGGAAGCAGACTTTTCGGGCCTGTTTCCCCATCGAGCCACCCGGCCCCGGGGCCCCTTTGACCGCGTTGCCAAATTGTTTGCCTTTGGGAAAGGCTGGCTGCTAGGCTAGCTCCGTCGACTATGAGTTTAATAATATTATAATATATTTTGTTTTGTGACCGCCGTCGCCCCTTTTCTCGCAGTGTCGATGTACACCGCGCGGGAATCGACGGACTTAATACTGTTTAATAATATGGCTTCGAATGCTGGCAATTTATGCCAATATTATGATTGTAGACAAAATGAAGAACGGACAATGTTCGAATATTCAGATTTCCCTATAAAAATCAAGCCATTTTAGAACAATGGATGATTATAAATGCTTTTTAAAAGGTTTTTAAAGGTTTAAAAAAATTAAAAATTTTTAATTTTTTTTTTCAATATAAAAATATTTATTTCTTCTACCGGGTGGCCGCGAAATTGCACCCCAAGCTGGTTGGAAATCTCATGTTAATTAACACTTCCAAATATTATGGTTTTCCTGTACGGGGTAGCCCACCGTACACGCGTCGCTCTAAGCTATGCATTTTTTTCCCTTTTAAATAAATGCAAAATCATAAAGAGCACTTTTTAAAATTAACAAGCAAAAAAGTTTTAAAACAAATTATTGAAAATTTTAAAAAAATATTCCATAGCAAACCCAAAAAAAAAAAAACGTTTAATGAACGTTTCTTGTGGTATTTTTTTAAAAAACTCGAAGGAACAAAAACTTTTTTTTGGGGGACTTTGAAAAAACGTTTTGTAAACTTTTATTTTACGAAGTTTTTTTTAAAATATCAAAAAAAAATTGTTTAAAAACTCCTTTTAAAAATCATTTTATAAACATTTTGGTACGGATCAAAAAAAACGTTTAATGGACTTTTTTTGTTGTGGGTTTTTAAGACCACCCCTTTTAACTTGTTCAAAAAACGCCCTTTGACTTTTTATTAAAACATATTTTTCCCGAAAACTTTTTTTTATAAGAAGTTATAAGTTTTTTACAAATAAGGTCATTTAAATCGCATATTTTAACCCTTAAGTCCCTTGGACCTTTTTAGAACATAAGAACGATGGCTTTCAAGGGACTACCAAAACCTTTTTTTTTTTTGAATGGGAAAAAAAAATAGTTAATAAAATTTTTTTTGATATATATTTAGTACATATTTAAGATAAAAAAATCCCCTTTAAAAAAAATAAAAGGGAAAAGGGGAAAAAAAAGGGTTTTGGTAAAATAAATATCAAAAATATTTTCTTTTTAAAAATGTTTATTAGTCTAGGACGACCCCAAGGTAGGTAGGTGGGTTTTAAAAGTAGTGGGTATAACACCCTTTCCCCCTTAAGGTTTTTGGGTTTAAAAATCAACCCCCTTGGAAGTAGCTTTTACATTTATAAATTTAATTTTTCATCAATAAAAGTAGTTTGGGTTCCCAATCTACCATTTTTCCCTTTTTTAAGACTTTTTTTTGGTTTTTGACCATGAATAAAAAAAATTTTTTTAGATTTTTCATTTTTTTATAAAAAAAAATTTATATTAAAAAAGAATGTATTTTTTTGCTGTTTAGAAAGTCAAACATATTATTTTTAATTGTTGGAAAAAAATTTGAATTTTAAAAAAACAAACTTATTATTGTTTTTTTAAAAAAAAAGTAATTGTAGTGTTTATCAACGAAAACATTTTTTAAAAAGATGCCAAAATTTCCCAAATTTTTTTTAAATGCATATAGTTAATTGTTTTTAAATTTAGGAGCATTGGAGTTATGGCAAAAACAGGCTTTTTTCACTTTTGGCGCCCTAAAAAAAATTGGGAATTTTTGGGTTATTTAGGGAAACCAAAGGGTTGTTCCACAGGGATGCCCAGATAGATTCTTTTTTTCTGCCAACTAACCAATGCTTGTTACGTTGCGTTACGTTACCGGGCCCCTAAAAAAAAATTTTTTGGCAACGCATAAAGGCTTGGATGGCTTGGCGCCGAACATTTGGTGACGTCAAAAAAAACCGGCAAAATTTTTTACCCCTGACCGGCCATTTTTTGTTTTTGAAAATTTTGGTCAAACCAAAAAAAAAGATATAGCATAAAAAAAGGGGTTTAACTTAGGTACGGGAAAACCCAAAAACCGATTGATAAAAAATTAAATTTGAAATTTTTTGTTTCTTCGGTTTTTCCTATATAAAATAAGCGGGGTTAAACGGCCCTTTGTAACTTTGTTTAAATCTTTTCAGTTTTTGGGGTGGGGGGTAACTTTTAAATTTTGGAAAAGTTGGTTCTTTTCCCGATTTATAATCCCCAAAAAAACTCCCTTTTTCAGGCAAAAGAGGCAATTTGACGAATTTTTTTGGGACTACATGGATTTTTTTGAAATTTTCCCGAAGGTAAAAGGGGAAAAGGGATCAAAATTTATATCACCCGAGGTGGCTTTTTTTCCTTTTTTGGTTTCCACCCCCTCTTTAGGGTTAAAATTTTTTTTTTTAAATTTTTTAAATGGGAAAACGATAAAAAAATAATTTTAAGTAAAAAGTGTTTCATACATTTTTTCGTAAAATAATATTTTGATTATTCCGGGTTAAATAAAAATTTTTCGGCAAAAAATTTAACGTTTTTAAGGGGTTTTTTAGAAAACTCAAAAAAATGCCTTTTTTCAAAAAAAATGAAAAGGCAAATTGGGTTATAAAAAAAAATGGATAAAAATGTTTTTTTTTTTAATTTCTCCAAAATAAACCAGTTAAAGGTTTTTTTGGTTAGCTTTTGTTCGTCAAATCTTAAAATTTAAAGATTCAAAGTCAAAAAGGAGAAAAGTTTGCATTTCTCAAAGGGAAAAAATATAAAATCTTTTTTTAAAATTTTAATAAGACCTTTCTTTTAAAAACAAAAAGGGGGTTTTTTTTTATGAAAATTGAGCAGTTATGATAAAAATAAGGTAATTACCTAGTTTTTTTTCAAAAAAATCATTAAAAAAAACCCCCAATTTCCTTCTTAATTAAAAAAGATTTACCCTTCTTTGATTCCCCTTTTTTTATATGTTAAAAAAAAAATACATCCCAAAAAGGGTTTTAAACAAATTCAAATACTTTTTTGAAAAATTGGAACTTAAAAAAAACGTTTTCCCCAAAAATTTTGTAAAAAATGGGGTTTTTTTTTCAAAAAAACCCCAAAAATACTGGGGATACGAAAAAAAAGTAACGAATTTTTAGCTTTTTTTATAACAAAGGGGCTTTTCATTTTTCTTTTTTTTTTCTTTTACAATAAAAATTTTGGAAAAAATGGGTTTAAAGCCTCTATTTTGAGGGGACACCCCTTTTTTTAGTCCTTTAAACTCATCCCATTTTAAAACTAAAGGTTAAAAAATTTTTTTCATAACCCTTTTAGCTCTTTAAAGCCCCACAAAAATTTTTTTTAAAAAAATTTAATCATTAAAACTAAAAGGGAAATATTTTTTCCCTCAACTTTTTTTGAAAAATTCGCAAGCCCCCCGTCCCGGGCATAATATTCTATAAAACCGGTATACTTTATACTTTTCCGGGAAAATTTTTTTGAATTCTACTTTTTTTTCCCATTTATATCCCATTATATTGGTTTATAAGAATTGTTAGAATTTTTTAAAAGGGTTTAAAAAAATTTAAAAGGGTAAAAATTGGGAATAAATTTTTTCAGTAATATTTTTTTTAAATTAAAAACTTTTAAGCTATTAATTTTTTTGGGGGTAAATCTTTTTTTTTAAATTTAAACTATAATAAGGGGGGGATTTTTAAAGGTCGGGAAAAATTGCGGGGAAAGATTTAACATATTTTTAAACAACCCAAAATTCTAAAATGGGGAACTTAATTAAAATTTTTAAAAAATTTAAAATTTTTTAAAAAAAATTGGAGGTCAAAAAACCTTTTTTTTTTTTCCACTGTACTATTTTGGGTCAACTAATTTAAAAAGTCAATGTCCCTTATATTAATTCAACAAAAAATTTTTGGAAATGCAAAAGAAAATTAAAAAATTTTTTTAATTTTTAAAAGGTGTTCAAATTGACGGCCATTTTTTTCTGGGATTTATCAAATTTTTTTAATATGGCCGTTATTTTAAACACCTATTATAATTTAAAAAAGGGTTCCCATTTTTTTTTTACACTTCTTTTTAATTTTTTAAAATTCCCCATAACTTGATAAGGGGTTTAAATTGTTTTTTAAAGTAGATTTTTTTTTGAGCATAGAATTGGAAAAAAATCCCTCTTTCCCCTTTACCTTCCCAAATTCCCCCCATCCCAAAAAATAGTGTTAAAAAGTGTCCCCCAAAGGGCCCCTTAAAAAACTTCAAATTTTAATTTTTTTTAAAAAGCCCCTCTTTCTATATTAGCTTGTAATACTTATAAAGAACCACTTTTTTATTTGGCTTTATGCAATTAACCCAAAATTTAAAATTAAAAAGTTTCCCTTTAAATTTCATTATAACTGACGTATTATTCTGGATAATTTATTTTGGGAAAAAAGTTCCCCTTGTGGGGCTTAATTTGGGAAAGGGGTTTTAGGGAAAAAAAAAATTTTTTAAGAACCCCCTTTTAAAAAAATTATTTCAAAAAAAAGAAAAAAAAAAATTAAAAAAAAAAATCAGTACCAAAAAAATACATAGAGAACAATCTACTAGCTTAAAAGTTTAAAAAATTTTTTCTTTATATATAACCCCATATTTTAAATTTTGTAAATGGACATTGGAAAAAAAAAAGAGAAGTTTTTAACAAAAAATTTAAAAAAATTTTTTTAAAAAGAATTTAATTTTTTTTCTTTTCCGATTAATTTATTAAGAAAAAAAAAAATTTTTAAAACAAAAAAAAAAAATTTCAAAAATTACATGGGAAAAAAACCTTTTTTCCCTTTTTTACCGGAAAAAATTTTTTGGGTTAAAAACAAATTATTCTTTATTTTTTGTCTTATTAAAATATGTATATACCTTTTTATCTAGACAATTTTTTAAATTTTAAAAAAAAAAGGCAAATAATCCACTAAAATTATTTTTTATTTCAAATCTATTTCTTGGGAAAAAAAAACAATAGAGAAAACTTTAGGTTAACCCCAAAACCCAAATTTTTTTTTAAAAAAAATTTCACTTTTGAAGAGAGAAAGTTTTAAAATCCTTCATAATACAAAAATTTTTTAAACAATTCTTAAAATCTTATAAAAATTAGGTATACTTTAAAATTTACCGTAGTATCTCCCAAAAAAATTAAAAAAATAAGATCAAAAAAGGAAAAATTAACTTTTTTAATATACTTTTTTTAAAGATGGTTAAATTTGAAATTAATTCTAAAACCTAATAAATGAATAAAGGGTACTAAATTAATCTTTTTTTCTAAAAAAAAGATTAAAAAAAACTTATAATTTTATTAAAAAAAAACTAATTTTTGCTTTTCCGATTATATTTATTGAAAATAAAACAAATTGTTTAAAACAAAAAAAAAATTTCAAAAATTACATGAATAAAACCTTTTTTTCCCCCTTTTTTACAAAAAATTTTTGGTTTAAAAAACAAAATTATTCTTTATTTTTCCCTCTTATTAAAAATATTTATATCCTTTTTATCTAGACAAGTTACTACAACTGACCACAACTAACCACAATAGGCAAAAAAATCCAATTTAAAAATTTTTATTTTTTATTTCAAATCTATAAAAATTTTGGGAAAAAAAAACAATAAGAGAAAAAGCCTTTTGGTTAGGGTCAAATCAATTTTTTTTTAAAAAGGGTTTCCCTTTTGAAGGGGGTTGGTTTTTTAATTTTCCTTCAAAATACAAAAATTAAAACAATTCTTAAAATCTTATAAATTAAAATTTTTACTTTTAAAAATTTTCCGTGGGATCTCCCAAAAATTACGAAATAAGATCCCGAAAGGCAAAAATTTAAATATTTTTTTTAAAAAATTTTTAAGTTTTCTTGAAAACCCAAATGAAAAAAATTTTTGAATTTTTTTTTTAAAATTGTAATTGGAAAGGGGGGATAGAATTAAAAAATATATTCAAAGAAATAGTCGTCTCTCTTAAAAATTTTTAAATTACTTAACCCCAAAAAGCTTTGTTTAAATTGAAAAAAAAATAAATTAAAAAAAAAAAAATTTTTTTAAAAAAATTTAAAATCTTATCCTAGAATTTTTTGTGTTTTTATTACTTGCCCAAAATTTAAAAAATTTGCAAACAATTCAAGAAAATTATAATTTTTTAACAACAAGTGACTTGTGAGAACCCAAAAAAAATAATAAATAGTGTTTAAGTTATCCAAAAAACAAAATATTTTTCTAAAATTGTTTACTTTTTAAAGATGGTTAGTTAGAAATCAATTCTAAAACCCCTTTTAAAAGAATAAAGGATACTAAATTAATCTTTTTTTCTAAAAAAATGATTAAAACACTTATAATTTTATTAAAAAAAAATCTAATTTTTTCTTTTTCCCATTATATTTATTAAGAAAATAAAACAAATTGTTTAAAACAAAAAAAAATTTCAAAAATTACATGAATAAAACCTTTTTTTTCCCCCTTTTTTACAGGAATTTTTGGTTAAAAAAATTTAAAATTTTTCTTTATTTTTTTGTCTTGTTAAAAATATTTATATACCTTTTTATCTAGACAAGTTACTACAACGACCACAACTAACCACAATAGGCAAATAATCCACTAAAATTATTATTTTATATTCAAAACTATCAAACCAATTTTTTATTATTATTTCTTGTTCTCACCAAATCACTTGCTGTTAAAAAATTTTTTTTCTTGGGAAATTTTTTGCTAAATATGGGCAAGTAATAAAAAAACTAAAAAATTTTAGGATAAAAACTTTAATTTTTTTAAAAAAAGTAATTTTTTTTTTTTTTTAATTTTTTTATTTTTTCAATTTAAACAAAGCATTTTTTGTTAAGTAACCAAAAATTAACAGAACTTAATTTTTTCCCTTTAATATATCTTTTAACTTTCTCCCCCTTTTAATTACTATTTTTAAAAAAAAAATTTAACATTTTTCAAATTTTGGTCAAGAAAACTTAAAAATTTATGAAAAAAAAATTAATTTTTTCCTTTCTGATCTTATTTCAAAAATTTTTTAGAGATACAACGGGAAAATTTTAAAAAATATACCAATTAATTTTTAAGATTTTAAGAATTGTTTAATAATTTATGTATTATGAAGGATATTTAAAACTAACTCTCTTCTAAAGTGAAACTTTTTTAAAAAAAAATTGATTTTAACCTAAAAAACTGTCTCTTATTGTTTTTTTTTCCCACGAAATAGATTTGAATATAAAATAATAATTTTATGGATTTTTGCCTATTGTTTAGTTTTCAGTTGTAGTAACCTGTCTAGATAAAAAAGGGATATAAATATTTTTTAAAAAAGACGGAAAATAAAGAATAATTTGATTTTAACCAAAAATTTCTGTACAAAAGGGGAAAAAAAAAGGTTTTTTTCATGCAACTTTTTTTCAATTTTTTTTTTTTAAACAATGTGTTTTATTTTTTTTAATAAATATTATCGGAAAAAACAAAAAATTTGATTCTTTTTTAAAACAATTATAAGTATTTTAATCAATTTTTTTAGATAAAAAGATTAATTTAGTATCCTTTATTCATTTTTTTAGGTTTTTGAATTTATTTCTAACTAACCATCTTTAAAATAAACAAAATTTTTGAAAAATATTTTGATTTTGGATAACTTAAACACTATTTATTATTATTTTTTTCTCACAAGTCACTTGCTGTTAAAAAAAATTTTAATTTTCTTTTAATTGTTTGTTTAATTTTTTTATGGGCAAGTAAAAAAAACATTAAAAAATTTTAGGATAAGACTTTAATTTTTTTTAAAAAAATTTTTTTTTTAATTTATTATTTTTTTCAATTTTAAAAAAAAGCATTTTGGGGAAGTAACCCTTTAAAAATTTTTAAGCAGAGACTTATATTTCCTTTTAATATATCTTTTCTTCTCATGCCCCCCTTTTCCCAAATTTCTATTTTTAGAAAAAATTTAACATTTTTCATTTAAAGGGCAAGAAAACTTAAAAATTTATGAAAAAAAAAAGTTAATTTTTTCCTTTCTGATCTTTTTTTGTAATTTGTTAGAGATACTACGGAAAATTTTTAAAAAAGTTTCCCTTTAATTAATTTATAAGATTTTAAAATTTTTTAATTTTTTGTATTATGAAGGATATTTAAAACTAACTCTTTCTAAAGGAAATTTTTTAAAAAATAATTAATTTGGGCTAACCTAAAGTCTATCTTTATTTTTTTTGTTCCCACGAAATAGATTTGAATATAAAAAATTTTTAGTGGATTATTTCCCCTATTGTGGTTAGTTGGGTCATTTTAAGAAACTTGTCTAGAAAAAAGGAATATAAATATTTTTAATAAGACGAAAAAAAAAGAATAATTTGTTTTTAAAACCAAAAATTTTTGTAAAAAAGGGGGAAAAAAAGGTTTTTTTTAATTAAAAATTTTTGAAATTTTTTTTTTTTAAACAATTTGTTTTTTTTTCTTAATAAATTTTAATCGGAAAAAGCAAAATTAGATTTTTTTAAAAAAATTATAAGTATTTTAATAAAATTTTTTTTGAAAAAGATTAATTTAGTACCCCTTTATTCATTTATTAGGTTTTTAAATTGATTTCTAACTAACCATCATTAAAAGTAAACAATTTTAAAAAATA
>JAHBCN010024252.1:0-12085 GCA_019359885.1 Listronotus oregonensis | reverse complement strand
TTTCCCCCGGGGGAAATTTTAAAAATTTAAATGTAAACACCCAAAAAACTAATAAAGGGTAAAGAAAAAAAAAGGGCGCATTTTTTTGACCTTTTAAATTGCCTATAAGTAATATTAATTCAAAATCGTTTTTAAAGCTTTGCTTACTGCCATGATATTCCCTTTTAAAACCTTTCCCCCCGGGGGCCCCCAAATTTTTGGGGGTTCGGGGCATAATGTTTTTCTAAAAAAACGGTAAATTTTTGATAATTTTCAAAAACTTTTGAAAAACTTTTAAATCTAGGCTTTTTGCTATAAAAATTTTTTTAAATTTAAAATTTTTTTTTTCTTAGTGAAAGTCCCCCAAAAAATGGGTTTTATTTTTAGATCTACCCAATGACTTATATTTCGAAAATCCGTTGAGCAGGGCATGTTTTTTTCCCCACCTTTAAAATGGTGTATAATTTATGTCATTTAAGTGAAAATAGTTAAAAAAAAATTTTTCTCCTTACCAATGGAAACAACACCCATCGGTACCCAATTTTGGGGAAGAACCTAAATAAAATATAATATTTTTAATGGGTTTATACGAAAATTGTGGTAGGGGGGCCCCCGTCGGGTTTTTTCGCCCGCCCAAAGGTGTGGGTAAATGCACTCTTAAATCTTTATAATTTTTCTAATTTCATAAGTCAATTTATTATTGAGTTGGCCTTTATTCTGAGTTGGATTTTAAATAAAGAAAGCATTATGAGGCACACTCGGTGTAATTTTGTACTGTGTGTGGCAATGAAAGATAACCTTCTAATGTCATATTATATTTTTTTTTAATAATATTTGCAAATTTTTAAATTTAAAATAAAAATTTTCATTTTCTTTTTTATCTTTTCGGTTTTTTTAAAAATTTTTTTATCTACGCAAAAACTGAACATAAAGAGGAAATAAAGACATAAATCACCATGAGCGCATTTTTATTGACCTTTTAAATTCCTCATAATATTTAAAATTTTTAAAAAAATTTTTAAAAACTATTCTTACTTTTAAAAATTTCCTTTAAAACTTTATGATTTTTTTGGTTTCATAATAATTTATTTTGGGGGTTTCCCCTTTTTTTTGGGGGTTTTTTTTTTGAATAAAAAAAATTTTGTGGGGCCGGGTCGGTGTAATTTATTACTGATCGTGTTTGGAATTTTTTTTAAAAAAAAAATTTTGGCATTTATAATAAAAAAATTTTTTTGATTAATATTTTACCTACTAAAGAAAGAAAAACTTTTTAAATTTTTTTTTTTTATTTTTAAAAAATTTTTGAAATTTTTTTTAGTCCAGTAAAAAATAAATGCATTTTTCTAATTTTGACATTTAAAGTGACACTTTTTAAAACTCGTTAACGTTATCAAATATCTTAGTTTTTTTATTATACAGGGTGTAAAAAGTATGATGCTCATGATTTTAATGGGCGATAAAGGAGCTCAAAATAAGTCGAAAAAGCCAAGAACATATGAGTCAAAAGTTAATTGTTTTCGAAATATGCCCTTTCAAAGTTTAAAAAAGTTGGCAACACCGCGCCTGTTTTGTCAAAGCCAGTCTTAACTTTGAACGTTGTTAGTGAGTTTTTTGCACTGTTTAAACTTTTTTTAAGGAGATGTTCATTTACAAATAATAAAAATTACTTCCTGCGATTTATTTTGATATTAAATTTAAGTAAAAAACAATCAATTATTGTTTGGTTTTTCTTTATAATTAAAAATAATTGTACTTACCATAAAATAGGCTTAATATCCATTTTAAACACAAATTTTATGCTTTAAAACAGCACTTTTTTGTTTTGCTTAAAGAATAAGATTTCTCGGTCCACATTTCGTTTTCATCACTCTTTGGTACACTTGCAATACGTTTGTCTTAAATTTAAAACATATCGGCATATTTTTCCCGATTCAAAAACAAACAAAAATATCGTGGCAAGAGCCGTTGCTTTCCAAAGAATTCTAAATCATGATTTCTATGATTTATAGAACAGTGGAACATGTTTCGATTTTATGGTCCGAAAGAACGTCGAAAGTGTGAAATCTATAAACAATGGAAGTGACAAAAATGACATTTAAAAATGTTTGTTGACAAATGTTATGCTGTTGTTTTTTTGTGGCTATGTATACAAATTTCAAGAACTACGTAAAATTCTGAAGAATTCATATTGCCCCCAGTGTTTTAAATAAAAATATAATGAAAAAAAAATCGTAAAAATCGTTTGAAATTAGGTTAGATGTCAATGAAAAACAAACTAATCATAAAACGAATATGTTCAGTTGTTCAGAATTTTTCGAATCATGATCCGCTAACGTCAAACTTAAAAATGCGAAAAAAGATTAATGAATCATAACGCGTTATGATCAGATGATCCGGCCCGAAAGAAAGACTCAGATGGGAAAAGCTTTTTGTACGACTGACATTACTCACAAAGGGGCGCTCGCCAATTTTTTTTTAATTTTTAACTGCGAGAACAATTGTTAAAAAATTATTTTTTTTTTTTTATTTGTAGATTAAAACTTTTAAAAAAATTTTTTATTTTTTTTCAAATAAACTACTGATAAGCGATTAAGACAAAAGTTTCCAGTTGTTACGGTTTACAGAAATAACTGCTTTCAAAGTACATGACTTTAACATCGGTTTAGACAAAAATCTGTCAAGTTTTGACACATATGTCATATAAACTTTTCGACTTATTTTGAGCTCTACTATCGCCCATTAAAATGATAAGCTTCATACTTTTTACACCCTGTATAGTTACGAAAAGTAAAATTTTTTGCAACTGGTAATGAAAAGTAAGATATTCGACAACGTCAATAAGCTTTGAAAAATATCACTTTAAATGTCAAAATTAGAAAAAATTAAAAAGAATTATATAATTTTCAAAAATTTAAAAAAAAATATTTTGTAAAACGCGTTGGGAAACACTATTTTCGTAACTTACATTCTTTTGCGGAACTCGCCTCGCTCGTTTTACATAAATCTGCTTGTTACGAAAACTAGTGCTTTTCCCCACTGATTGCACAAATAACTATTTCAATCCTATCTACGGCTTTTCTAGCCTGTTTTATTAAAAAGTGCTTTTGGACTTATCCAATTGAAATTCTACAACTTTTTGCTTAAATTTGTCATTTAACCTTTAAAGAGTTTGTTTTAACTTAAACAGACAATATGCCTCGAGTTCCAAAACTTCGTCATACGTATTTGTCAGATCAGTGATTTTGAGAAGGGGCCTACGTCAATCAGCTACAGATTCAAGAAGTTTGAGGACAAAGATCTAAAGGCACCGAAAGTCGTTGGGAAACAAAAGAAGATCGAGATTACTAATTTACACTGTTGGCTTTAAGAGGTCGCTTTAGTTTAACAATTGGCCATAGGCACTTTTGACAATTTTTTTTTACTACGAAACTTTATAACATATATATTACTGAAATCAACATACTCTAAAATTCACTGTTTTATTTCTGATCGATGTCATATTAAATATCTTAATATAATATTTTTACCATAATTTTGGTTTATTAAACACATTTTAACAAATTGTAAATAAGTTCTATAGTTTTGTGGCAGGTTCATGTTTTGATATGTTTTCTTGGGGAGTGGGAGTACGCGCCTTTAAATTTTCTAGGAAATGGGACCACTTCGGTCCAGGTCCCGAATAGAGCGAGCTGAGCCTGCTCAGTCCTATTGGCCCCTATGAACTTGCAGATCGCCTGCAACAATAAAGAAGAAAAACCTCCCAAAAAACCAAAAATCAAAAACACTAATTTACGTTTCGGTGTCAAGTCGGCCACCTTTGTCAAGATGAAATTAAAAACTAAATTTGAAGAAATTTTGCTTTTAAAACTTAGGGAATTCTGAAAGCTTTTATAATGTTTATGACGTTTTGTCATAAATGACATGAGGTTATTTGACTGGTATATTAATAATATTTAAAAAGACAAAAAAGGTATGGAGTGTTAATTGATTTTAAGTTTACCTCAATTTACTTCAGCTTTAAGCATAATTATGTAACCACGTATTCTTTAAATTAACAGATATTAAAAGTGTAGCATCAATATCTGTTAATTTAAATAATACATGGTTACCTATGCTTGATGCTGAAGTAAATTCATGTAAACTTAAAATCAGTTAACACACCACACCAACTTATTTGTCTTTTTTTAAATTATAAATATACCAACATATTATGTCACAAATTTTAAAAGCTTTCAGAATATCCTAACTTTTCAAAAAAAAACTAATCCAAAAGTTTTTTAAAAAATTTAGTTAAAATTTATATTTTGTTTTTCTTTTCATTTTATCTTAACAACGGTGGCCGACTTACCATCAAACAGACAAAGAGTAATTTTTTCAAAAAGAGAGGACACGGGGAAAAAACATCAAAGGAATACCCGACACCCCCTTTTTCCCCTTTTTTTGGTCGCCATTGTTGCCGGCCACTGAAACTTTAAATTTTAAGTTTTTCTTTTACTTTTTGGGGTTTTTAATTTTTTACTTTAAATTTTTTATTTGATAATTTTTTTTTTTAAAAATAAAATTTGGATTTTAAAAAAAATGAAAGACAAAAGATTTTAAAATAAAAATTTGAAATTTTTAAAAAAAGGGGAAAAAAAGTTTTAATTTAAAAAATTTTTAATTTTTTTTTTTAAAATTTAATAAGTGAAAAAAATTTATCTTTTTTTAAAGCGAAAATTTAAATTTTGCCATGTTTGATTTTAAAAAGGGGGACCCTTTTTTTTTTGTTTCAAAATTTTTTTGTTCAATTTTTTTGAAAAATTATTAAAATTTTTCCCCAAAATTTATTTTTTTTGTTAAAATTTCGAGAAAAACCATTGGATTCCGCTTTTTTTTTTTTGGCCAATTTTTTTAAACCCCCGAATGTTTTTAAACGGAAAAAGTTTTTGGGCAAAAACTCAAAAACCCTTCTGACCCCCCCCCCCGGTTTGGGGGGATTTTGGGGGTTGGGCTTTTGGGGGTTTTGTCCCCGGGGAAGACTTTTGATCAGCGTGTTAAGAACTATCATTATACAAAGTATAAAAAAATTCCCCAAAAAAAAAATTTTTTGGCAATTCGCATTTTAGAGACTTAAATAAAGTAAATTTTTGATAAAATTTAAGAATTTTTTTTTTAAAAACAGGCCAATATTTCAAGCAAAAAAAAAGTTGTGACATCAAAAACGGAGGTAGGCCATTGGCGCCCTCTAGTAGCAACATCAAAAGCATGGACAAATTTAAATTTCTCGCCTCAGAAAAAGCCAAAAATTTTTGTTCCTATATCATTTATTAAAGTATAAAAAAAAAACGAAAACAAAAAAAAAGTTTAACCCTGACTTTGTTATTATCAATTTGGATGACAAGTTTACGAAATTGCAATATTTCGACATTGGGAATTTCTGTTGCTCTGTGTTCCATTTTTTTTGGGACCCCTGTATCCACTATCTTATTCATTATTAAAATTAAACATAAAAATATTTTTTGATCCCCCCTTTTCAAGATTATTTTTTTGGAGAATAAAAATTTTTTTTCATTATCTCTTTAATTTTATTGCATTTTTATTTTAAATTTTTTTTTCAAAAGACCCCCCCTTTAAAGCTCTAATTATGTATAGATTTTTTTTCTATTTTGATTTTCGGTATGGATGTGGACCATATTGCAAAACAATTAAAAAAAAAAAAATATTTAAAAAATTTAATTTTTGGGGAACCAGTGTATGTTATATTACTAAATTAGAAATATATTTTTATAAAGAAAACACAATAATAAAATATAATGGTTTTATTTGGCATCTTAATAAGCAAAACAACTTAAAATAACTACAAAAAGTTTTTATAATAAAATGAACTCACTTAATTTAATGAATAAAAAAAAAAAAGAAACATTAAAATTTTTTTTAAAATTTAATTAACCAAAAAAAAATAAATCCAAAAATTTCGTTTAAATATATTACTAAAATTTTTACAAAAATGTATAATTTAAACCAAAAAAAAAAATAAAAAAAAAAAACTCAAAAAATTTTTTTTTTACAAAAGAGTTTTTTTTTCACAACACCCCTTTTTGATCGTTTTTCTTCTGCACTATCCATATTATTAAAAATCACAAAATTCTTTTAAAAACCAAAAAAAATTTTGTGCCAACAAACACAGGTCGCAGGTTGAAGCCGTCAGTTTATTATTTATCACATTTTTGGCCATTTGAATTTTACCATTTGAATGCAATCGATGTAAAGATTGTAAACCATGCGCCCTTTGTCATGGCTATTACTGTAAAAAAACGATTACGACCGTCGTACGACTGCAGGTTTTAAAAAGATCACTTTTCCCGCCTAAAGGCCAATATCGGACCCCTTTTAAAATTTGGGCCAAACTTCTTGGGTTTTTTTTGTTTTTATGTCCCTCTTGTTGCTTTTTTTTGACGGATTACGAGGATGGTTTAAAAGTCCGTGCAAAAAAAAGGGTGGACCACCGGCGCGTATCGTCTGTTTTGTTAGTAGCATCTGTTGAATAAACGACCCGTTATTGGGTTTTTTTTTGTTTTTATTTGTGAATCAAGAAATTCGAGTGATTTTCAAAAATGGACGAAAAAGAATTTCGGGGTGATTAAAAAATTCTTTTTAAAATGCCTGGAGACTAAAGAGAAATTGATAAACATTATATGACTTGCACCTTGTTGAATATTTACAAGTGGTTTCAATACGGACTATATGAGCACAAGTGACGCTAACGTTCTGGGGGCCCCCGTGGGGTCACGACCCCAGAAATCATTGTTTCCCCTTATATGGTGATGGATGCAGAAGGTTGGTACGTGAGAGTAGGTGTGGGCATTTCGACTAAAAAGGGCATAATATTTTACATGAACTTTGGGCAGGGAAAGCTATCCGCAAGTTTGGGGGCCCAGCTGCGCCCAAAAAGGGGGAAAACGTGTGGGGTGTTGAAGGGGTGGTTTGACTTTTCCCCGAAGAATCTGGGGGATTTATGCGTGTTTTTTCACTGGGGGTAATACAGGGGTTTTATTTTCCCCAACCCAAACAACAATCTTAGTAATGGGTTCCCAAAGGGGGGAATCTGCACCAAAAAGGGAAAAACCCCCTTGGCCCGGGAAAAAGGTTTTTGGGCGACTGTCTTTTGAGATTCGAGGGTTTCCCTTTTACGACTATCTGGAAAAGGGTTTTTCAGGTGCTATTATGCATCATTTTGGGGAAAAAACCCAGCTCAAAAAAAACGCCCACGTTTGGGCCCCCACAAAAAATCCTTATCCATCACGACAACGCACCAGCACACCCCGCAGTTTGGTCGCAAAATTAATGGAAATAGGATTCCCCTTTTTCCCCCCCCATTTTTAAAGACTTGGCTCCCTGGACTCCCATTTGTTCCACAATTTAAAGAAATGGTGGTGGGACAAAGATTTTATTAAAACGGGGAAGTGATTGCAACACTGATCGTTTTTGCAAAACTTGGACAAACCCCATTTTTTGGGAAGGGGGCAAAAAAAAATCGTTGGCGAAGTGTTGAAAAAAGAAGATTATTAAAAAAAAAAAAGGGAAAACCCCCCAAACAAGTAAGTAGTTTTTATTTTTGCACTGACTTTTCTAAACCTACCTCGTATTTTTTTTAAATTTTTTTTGGGTTTTTTGGGTTTTTTTTCCTTTTTTTAGGCGATCTGCCAGTTCATACGGGTAAAAATAGGACACATTCCTATCCCCCGGGACCAAAAACCCAAAGTAGTCTCATTTTCTAGGGGAAAATTCAAGGCGAGTAACCCAAACGAGATCATTTTAAAAATTTAAAATTTTTTTACCCTTTTATCTGTCCCTGTGGATAAAATTTTGGGCCCAACTCTTATTCCCCTTTAAACCTTTTTTGACAAATAATACTAAAGAGCCATTTTTTTTTAAAATTTATCCCAAATTTAATTAGTTTTAATACGATTAAAAACTAAAACTGCCCAAAAATAGTTCCCATTTTTGTTAAAACGGACAACCACAGCATTTATGGCATTTTGCCAAACTAAAGATTTTTTGATATTCCAATTTTCCATTTTTTTTTTCCCAAATAAACTTAGCGCATATAAAGAACTTTCCAATATTACAAACACACTACTTGGATTGGAAAAAAGCACCTGTATTCATTATGGGGTAATTACAAAATTTAAAAATTCGAATAAAAATTTTAAAAAAAGTTGTCTATCAGAATTTACAAAAAACCGGGGATAAATCTACCAAAAAACAAAAAAATCTTATAAATGTGGAATCACAAGTTGTTCTTATCTTGTTAGATATAAATGGAATGATAAATTTAAAAGGTTAATCGCCAAAATTAATTTTTTTTGAAAAAAAAAATTAGGGTTTTTTAAAATTTTTTGATTTAAAATAAATTTTATCCAAGAAAGCCCATTCGAATTTAATGATACCCCAAGAAATGAAAGGGGAGTCGGGATCCCTACATGTATGTCATAAAAATTTTTTTCTCTTTCTTACATAAAAAAACTGGGTTTTTAAAAATAACATTGGTTTTATTTACGATAAACAAAATGCAATAGTGCAAAAAGGGCAAAAAGAATTCATATAGAATTTGAATGCCAACAAAAAGGTTTATAACTTTCCTTTCCCCCCCAAAAAAGGGAACTTTAAAACAACCTGTTGCCAAATTTTAAAGGCCAAAAGGAAAAAATTTTTTATATCAAGAAAAAATATTTATTTTTTTAATAAAAAAATTTTTTTTTACTTTAAAAAATCGAAAGAACAGAAATATTAAAACCCTTTTGATAAATTAATCCCACACTGCCCAAAAAGGGGAAAAAAAATGATGTCAAATTAATGGCGAGGCTGTCTTTTGCCATCGGGCCCCCTTTTTGGGGGCTTGACCAGATCGGTTGTCTTTTCATTTACGTTATAGTTTATACCCAAGCTACTTAAAATAAGATACATAGTTACTTTTAGGCCTAGTTGAGTTCATTTTGGTCTTGCCAGTTTGTTTGTCCCATTAAAGCCCTTATGCCTTCTTTCTCGTGCTTGATTATTTTAGTTCAGATATTTTACAAACGAAAATATAAAATGAAAGAAAGGAATATTATTTCCAACAAATATAGAAATCTATAGATCTTTTTACCCAAACAAACCGTGGCCAATGCTGCACTTAGTGCTAAAAATCGATGGCCGAGACAGACTTCTGTGGGATTAGAAATTGAACCAGGTGATCTCTAGGAATGATTCTTGCTTCTGTTTGGGTCTGCATATTGGTAAAGCAATAGTCAGAATAAGCCGTGGTGAAAGACTTAATCCACATATTCATATGAAGAAAACTGTTTCTCACACTGTGAGTGAAAGGATTTAGAATTTCATCAAATAAGGTAGCGGGATACCTCTGGTCTTTATTAGGGATAATACGATGATGGTTCTGTACATTCAGAGAATAGTGTAACCATATGTCTTTACATATTTTAAAAAACCAAAAACCACAATTTTTGACAAGTCAACGACAGAACGTATTAAAAAAATTGGATTCATAAAAAAATCCATTCTTACGATCCACATTCAGTCTATTTATTTTAAGTCGTAAGTAAAGAAAACATTTTTTTCGAATTTTCAAAAGAGCTGCTGAAAAATTTATATCTACATAACAGAAGACTAGTCTTCATGTGTAATAACATTCTTCGCCGTATCAATTTAATATCTTGCGTGAATGCAGGGCTGATTTTTATGGAGAACCAAAACCAATTTACCTTTGGAAATAAGATAAAAGTTGTTTTAATAAAGCAAAAATATGCGAAGCTATTAAAGGCCGGATACAGTGGTAGCCTTCAGGTGTGAAGTTTCTTGTTAAAAGTTTTCGTTCACAGAGAGCTTTTTAATAGGTTTAGCTAAGCTGATGATTGGAAAAATTAGAAATATTTACAACTAGAGGTAAAAGTACTGTTATATGTTTATAAACTACATAAAAAGGAGAATCAATAAAATAATTTACTAATATCTACTATCTGGGCGCACGGTAGTGCTCCAGGCCAGGCTTCGGCCTGTCGCACGCAGTGTGTATATTACACAAAACGTTTTAGCTTATCATAACTTCGTTATCCCTTTACATAAAGGTATGAAATTTGGTACATACATCCACATAGGTATTCTAATTACCTATAAAAAAATGCGAAAGTTATGTCAAGTGCTTTCTGAGCTTTACGATTTTGAAACTGGAACTGCCGCATCAATTTGAACATACGCATCTCCAAATCTATGGGAGCATGGGATGCGGAGGGCCCGTTCTTAAAGAAAATTGGGTTTGGGGGCGCGTTCCGTCCACACATGGTATTGACCAATAGGAGCAAAGATTCCGTTTGGTGACAAGTTCCGACTCCGACGAGTTTGTTATTGTGTATCATTTGTTTATGGTGAATCAATCATTACATGTTTAGTTCCGCTTAACTTATGAACTCTATGAACATTTCGGTTATAAAGTGTTCCAAGGGAACAATTATTCAGGAGTGCGGTTTAATTTACGAACCTTCGAGTAACAGACTCGATCCCCAAAAGGCGGTAAAATTGTTTTTTTAAATATAATGTTAAATTTTTTTAATCTGCAAATAGGTTAGATCGGTAATAAAATTATTAAATATATAATATTCTTACTTTTTTTTTTAACCAAAAGTTTTTAAAAAAAAACAAGATCCGTTGCAGTCGATTTTCACAGATCAGATACTATTCTGGTAGAAGTTATCTCGTTGGCTTCAACAGTTTTTTTTTTTTTTAAGGGATAAGGGGAAATTTGGGACCAAAGGACTTTTTTTAAAAAACAAGATGTAATCTATCTAATCCTAGTTATTTATAAATGAGGGGGGGCCTTTGTAAATCCTGTTTAGTATTATTTATCTTAATAACCAAGTCAGTACCCGGCTACACCAAAGAATTATCCACCAACAGATGAATTTTAACTTCGTCTGATTCTACAACACCCAGAATATCATTAATATACAATATAAAAAGTATTGGATTCAGAATGCCCCCCTGTGGAACATTATGATTGTTTGTAACTTCCCCAAATGATAATCCATTAATTTTGACCCTTTTTTTTCGTCCGAGAATCCGTCAAACCACTTTTAAAACAGTCCCTTGCAAATTTATAATTTAATATCCAAATCCGAAAAAATGCTAGCGTCATATTACCCAACATTTCCCTTCCCATCAAGCACTGCAGTCAGTCCAGGGCTATGATTCCATCTAAATCCTGACTGTTTTTCAATTAATACATTATTAACTTTTAAAAAACTCAGCAAGTTGGCCATATGGTTTCTCTAATATTTTTTTACTGATGGTAACTTATTAATCGGTCGGAAGTTTCCTGTTTCTATATTTGGGGCCAACAACATTTTTATTGGGGAATGAATCAGGCTTTTTTAAAAAAAAAAATTACTAGACTAACGTCAAATCAGCTGATTGGGGAAATCACCCCGTAATGGATTAGAGGGTTTCAATTTTTATATTAAATTTTTCTTTTTGTTTGGGTGTGTTATTTCGTGTTTTAAATTAAAAAATTTTTTCGCTGGAAAAATCCACTTTTTCCCCACGCAGGGGCAAAGTTTTTTCCCCCCTGCGGAAATGTGAACTTTTTGCATGCCGTGCAAAATTTTAAAAATCAAAATCTTTCAGGTAAGCAAGATTTATATGTATTTTAGTAATTGTAGGCTATTTCATGCAATATACGAAGCCACTGAAGTTTTAGTTTATTTCTTTTTTTTTTTACTTGAATTTTCAATATTTCAACTAAAACAAAAAAAAAAAATTTTTTAATTCACTGTATAATAATAAAAATGATTATGACAAGTCAACAACAATATGTAATCTTGGTGATTTTAACACATGTCGATTTTTCTTCGTTTCCACATGAACAAGCAATTGCACAAATGAATTTCAATAAAAACAAGCATTTTTAAGAAAAGGGCATAATTTTTTTTAATTAAAAAAAACCGACAAAAATAATTATTTCAAATGAGATTTGATGAGGAGCTACCAGATCTATCCTGTGCAGAAAACCAAGTTTTAAATTTTTTACCAGCAAAATCTCGTGAAAAATATGAGAATCAATATATCATTTCGAAAA
>JAHBCN010024251.1:0-12043 GCA_019359885.1 Listronotus oregonensis | reverse complement strand
TATATATATATATATATATATATATATATATATATATATATATATATATATAATATATATATATATATATATATATATATATATATATATATATATATATATATATATATATATATATATATATATATAAGAGAAAGGTAGTCTTGACTGACTAGTTAAACAACAAATTTCATTTATTGGGTATCAGTCCTAGAGGGCTTGTTAAGTGAAAATGTTTTTAAAAAAATTTTAAATTTTTTTTCCCTCGGAGCTTCAATAATGAAAATACAGTTAGAAAAATGAGATGTTTATATTACAAAAATCCATTTAACAATTAAAAATATAACAATGTATTAGTAACAATCTACTTACTTCTACCTGCATTTAAGTGAAAGATATCTTCATTATGTGAAAAAAAAGTTGGCAATCTTGTGTAATATATTTATTATTTGGTACATGTTTTTAATTACTGAAATTAAAGAACTTTATTTTTACAAGATGTGTGTTTGTTTGAAGGTAGTAACTTTGATATGATGGCGTTAAAAGAAATAAGGACTGTTGTGTTTTTTTTATTAATCTGTTGCTAAAGATCACAATCTTCAATACTTGCAAACATGCAGGCATGTATGTTTGGTACACATGTAGTTTTCTTTTGTAGTTATCCTTTACCTTTTTCTTTTATATAAAACATTTTAGTGATTTTGTTACTTAGCTTTACTACTTTTGAGTTGCACAACGCCTATCCACGGTTTTTGTAAATATCACTTACCAGATGGGGTTTTAACTAACCCTATGTTAACAAAAACCCTGTAATGTTGTGATCTTTAGCAACAGATTAATGAAAACAAAACATTTCTTGTTTCTTTTAACGCCATCATATCAAGGTTACTATCTTCAAACGAACACACATCCTGTGAAAATAATACCCTTTTAAGTTTAGTAATTAAAAACATTTAATAAATAATAAATACATTACACAAAAAATTTTAACTGCTTTTCACATAATGAAGATATTTTCCACTTAAATGCAGGTAGCAGAAGGTAGATTGTTACTAATACATTGTTATATATTTTTTAATTGTTAAAGGGGTAATTTTTCTTCTTATTTTTTTCTCAATATAAACAAGCTCTTTTTAGTAATTGTATTTCCATTATTGAAGCACTGAGGAAGAAAAAAAATTTTTTTGAAAATTTGGCGAACAAAAGCATTTTCTTTTAAAAACCCCAAGATGATCCCCCAAAAAATAAATAAATTAAATATATATATATATATATATATATATATATATATAATATATATATATATATATATATATATATATATATATATATATATATATATATATATATATATATATATATATATATATATATATAAATATATATATATATATATATATATATATTATATTTATATTTTTATAAAATATATACCCCCTATAGATATATAGAAAAACCCTATTTTCTACAGTAAACCTTAAATACAAAGATATTAATAAATTTTATAAAATTTGTGACTGCACGAACATAATTAGGAGGAAACGGACTCATTAAAATATTCCGAATTTTTTGAAAGCAACAAAACAAATTATCGTATAAAATTTCGCATAATAAATTTACATAACGCTTCCCCCCACTGTTCCCTCCTTTTTTTAGAGACCGCAACCGCCCAAAATAGATACGGGATATATTTTCATTTAAAAATTAAAAAATACTAAGGTTCCAGGGTCCATTGGACTTTAAAAAGCAGTTTCTACTACTACATTATTTGTTTTTAAAATTTTCGGGGATAAAGAAGGGTAAATAAAGTTTTTTCTCTGGATGGAATAAAGGGGGATCTTAAAAGTTTAAGTGAAGGAAATTATACTGGTTTTGTTAGTAAACTAAAAAACCTAAGGGAGGGGGAAAGGTTTTCGGGGGAAAGAAGGGCTTAGGGTTTTAAAGGGAAATATTAATAAAAACCCCCTTTTTTTTTGGATGAAAAAAGAATTTAAGAGTTGTGAAACATAAAAACAAGTTTTGGCGTTTATAGTGAAAAAAAAAATATACCCTTAAGATGAATTTTTCGAGGTGGTTAAAAATATTTAAGTAACTTTTTTTTAAATCCCCATCGAAATTTTAAAAATTAAGGGGGTTAACCATGACTTGAAAACTTCAACCCAAAAAAGTGTCAAGTTGTTTTAGTGTAAATATTTTTTAAATTTTCCAAATTCAAAAAAAAAATTTACCTTTTTTTTTAAAAAAAAGGAATTATAAATCCAAAAAAATAATTGTAATTAGTAATTTGATATTTTTATTTTAAAATATCGTTTATTTTTTTTTGGATCTTTCATAAAATTCCAAAAAAAAAATTTTTAAAAATATACGAGCACATAATTAGCTCTACATTTTAAATATATTATTTTTTATCAATTAAAATATTTACTATCTAAATTTAAAATTTTTTTTTTAATGTAATACATTTTTAAAAAAATTTTTCTTTTAGCCTAACAAAATATTTAAAAAAAAGTGGCCTATATCGACCTTTATTTAGGAATTGTCTATGAAATTTTAAAGTATTTTTAAACCACCCCCTAAAAAATTTACCTTGTTTTTAATAAATAAAAAAATTTTTTCACGACCTTTTAAAAATAATTTTTAACTCCTGAAAAAGGGTAAAAAAAATACTTTCCTCCCGTTCCCCCTATTTGTCAAAAAAGTATGTCTTATCAATGTCAATGTCTAAGTGATTTCGATCTTACGTTATACTTTAACAACTAACCCCCCAAAAAAATTCTAAATTTAAGAATTTTGATCAATATAACTAAACTACTTTTTCTTTGGGGATGTTTAACTTTTCCCCAAAAAATATTATTAATAAATTATTAAGTTTGGACAAATATATCTTTCTGAATTTTTATTATTTGCCTAAAATAATAAAGAATAATTTATGTAGATGCCTAAATGTTTACATTAAAAATTATATTCGGAAAGAATTTTAAAAATTCAGTGTGAAACCAATATATAAGCTCTTTCTTTGGGCCATTTCACTAATGACTTAATTTTTTTCACGCTTTTCTTAGATAGGCAAGTTTAAAAGGAATATCTTTTAAAAAATAGAACCTATTACATAAAGCCTTAGACTGAATTAGGTATTAATTTTATTTTTTGGAACCCCTAATAAGTGAAGACATGCTATTTTAGGATTAAACCCCCTTTTTAATAACACCCAAACCCTTAGAACTAAGGGGGTCCCCCCCAAAAAAGCCCTTTAAAATTTTCCGTATTTTCTCGAACTTATCGTTTTTAAAAAATTACTACATCACGCCTGTTTGGGTCTAAATTTTACAAAACTAACAGAAATTCACTTAAAAAAACATTTTTTTTTAAAGATTTTTGCTAAACCTACTAAGTTGGCGGTATGGGAGTGGGATCTGCGACTGCTGTTCGGCACTGACGGCTCGGGACCCCTGCGTCGTTTTGGGCGTCTTGAGAGGCGTCGGTGATCGAGAGGGGGGGGGTTTTCCCCGGGCCCCCTGGTGCGAATTGCTGTGTATGGTGTTTTGCTTTTTCCTTTTGATGGCTTTTTTTTTTCATGAAGGGTTTTTTGGGAAAATTTAAGTCTTGGGGGAAACGGCGTTCAACGACGACCAAACGGGGAAATGTTTTTAATAACACTAAAATCTTGTTTTCTATTGACTTTATCTGGTAATTATTTCCCAAACGTTTCGATTAGTGATGACGTTTTTAAGTAAACATTAGCACTAAATGAGTTTACATTTTTACTTGTTGTTGCCCAAGTATTTGAAACGCCAGCTCCAAGATTCTTGGTTTATCCAGTTTTTGGTTTCGACTTTTATATTCGAGATTAGCGCCCCAAAAAATCCCCGTTTACCAAAACTGGTCTACATCGGCGTTGCCACAATTTTCGAGACCATTACCTCATTCTGCTGGGTATCCAACCATTGTTAAAAATAGTTTTTTTTTTATTTTAGGTTCTTATTTTTAACGAATAAATTGTACCACATAAGATTTAAAAAACTGACTAAAAAAAACTTTTTTCTCTGTGTGTTTTGATCACAAAAATAACTATTTACACGTCTATTGGACGCCTCATCTATGATGTCTTTATGGATGTGTCTTACTTTCTTCACTTGGACGTATTTAAAACACTTCTAACAGAAATGTTTAAACTCCATAAGAAAGTACCATGTTTACCAAAACATATTTTTTTTAGTATAATTTGAATAATATTGTCGAAAAAAGCTGTTTATTCATTTACTAAATTTGAAATTTTACCGCCTACTGTGTTTATTATTATCCGTGCCGAAAATTTAAATCTCACTCAACTAGGTCAGATGTTATCATTTCACAATGTTAATTATTTTGTATTTTCAGATTTTGGTTTACATCGACCGTTTAAGGCGTTTTTCGACCATTTTCCGAGGAAATGTCACAAAATATTTAAAGAATCTACAAATTGAAAACGCATTTTCTTTGAAGTAGACATCGTAGCAAAATGTTATAGGATAATTTAAATAAACTAATTTCATTACTATAACCACAACTAACTGACTAGTAATTCAACTACTTTGTATGGAATAGTGGCCTCTCCTACCGAGTGGCGACTCTTGACTCTTTAAAGACTTAGAAGTCTAATTTTTTTTTGTATATTTTAAACTAACAACAATCAGAGTGCAAACTTCTAAAATACCCCCCAAATATGAGATATTTCCGTCAGGGTTTCAGGAAGTAAAAAAGTGCAGTTTTTAGATTTTTTTCTTTACTTGTGCCCTAAAACATACAATTTATTTCTCTCCTGAAAAGTGCAATCAGTTAGTCAGCCATTAGTAAATGGGCGATTTTCCAAATCGAATATCTCAAAAACCATTTACAAAATTTTCTTTTTTTTACGGTGCTTAGAATAATTTTTTTTTTTTTTTAAAGGGTTTTATTTTATTTATAACCGTGAAATTTTGTTATAAGATATATAATCTTTAAAAAACCAAATAACAATATTCTAAAAAAAAAAAAATAACTTAATCTATATTTAAACATTTTAAACTTCATCAAGTCCTAGGTCTTCCTGGATTGTTCCTAGGACCGATGCTGCATTACCCCGTTGCACAGCTAAACCAATTCTTTGGATGATGAAAATTCGGATTTTTGCATTGTATTTTTTTCAAAATTTTATTAATAAAAACCCCTTTTCATCACCCAAAGGACCAAAAGTTTCAACAAAAAAGGAATGAAATAAAGCGTTCTTCAAGCTCTTTATATTTCAGATGTTTTTATTCTCCAATACGAGCAGCCCACCTACCAAAATTGAAATTTTGTCCAGATAGGATTTTGCAAATGTATGGCGCAAAAGGTCCCAAAGTAATTTTTTTCCATATTTCAGGGAAATTTAAAGGGCATTCCTCTCCCCTTTTCCATCGCTTCCAAACTAAGAGGCTCTAATACAGAAGGATTTTCAGCAAAATCAGAGCTCTTCTGATAATGTCTTTATCTGACTGTGTTAGAAGAACGCCCTGCCTTTTTTTGCAGCTTAACCCATGTAGGTAATATTAAATTTTTACTAAATCCTATCCCCATGTGGATTGACAAAGACGTTATGATAGGGGGGAAAAATGCTATCGTCACCTTGATGACTTGGTTACTTTTTTCTACTGTTAAGGCAGTTTCAGTCTCATAAATTACAAAAAATTTAAAAAAACAATATGAAAATAATTTTTAATTTTTATTATTTTTAATTTTTTTGCCCCATCTAAAATTTTTTTTTTATCTTGAAGACGGTGACTTGTCACAGAAACTTTATAGGTTTTTTAAATTTTTTTGGTAATTTGCGGGTTAGTAAGGGACGATTGATTGGGCCAAAGCGGTTCTGTTTCGTCAGTGACAAAAGAAATATTTATTAATAACAACAGTATACAAATAGTCTATGAGAAGTGTGTTTCTTGAGAAAAACACTTGAAGACCCCAAAAAAAAAACGATAGCTCATTGACGCATGAAAACTGGGAAAGGCGTTTTGAGAAATTCTTCAGCCAAAAAAAATTACAATTATTATCAAAGATAATACTACTACGGATAAGATGAACCATTCAACGCTATATTTTTGATACCCCTAATGGACTTTGGCTAACGCAGCCGATGTCCATCAGAGATTTTCCCCCTATCCTTGAACGAAAGTTAAACAGTGTTGGGCGGGCCCTTTTACTTTTGGCGTGATGAAACGCAACTAGAAAATACGCAATTCGTTTAGCCCCCCGCTTTCGCTACTTCGTGTTCTGAATAAGGAAAAGCGACAGACTTGACAATGTCGAAATGGTTTCGTACCTCGTTTCGCTGGGGCGGGGGTTACCGACTTAATTTTTTTCCCTTTTCGGAAGCATTGATATCTCCGAACGTTAAAAACGCCCCTTTTAAAATGAACCATCTATTCGGGTAGTATTATTTTTGTTATTATCAAAAAACAAAAAAAAAAGCCTTTTCAATTTTGATGATAACTCAAAAACAATAAGAATGGGGAAATTGAAAAAAGATACTTAAAGAGGAAAAATTTGCAATAAAAAGTTCTAACTACCAAAGTATAATTTCCCTTTATGATTTTAATTTAACATTAAAAATGGGCCTGCGGGACATTTTTGGTTAGGGTGGCGTCAAAACGGAGTACGTCACACTAAATGTTTTTTTAGGTATTAAGTATTTTTAAAAAATTAAAAAAAAGGGTGTATTTAGAAATTAAAAAATTTTACTTCCGTTAAAAATTTAACTTAAAGTTATTTTTTAACAAGTTGAAATTAATTAACAAAAATGGTTAATTTTCGTTCTCACGTAAAAAAAAATCTTTAAATTATTGTCGTATAAATTTGTCGCTTCGTAAATCCCTTCTTATATACGTACTTAACAAGATCACAAAATAAAAGTTTAAAAAATTGTAATTCTTTGTTTAAAATTATTTTATAATTTTGATAAAAAATAAAAAAACGGAGTAATATTGTTAAAATTATAAAATTATTAAAAACAAAGTATTAAAGTTTTTTTAACTTTTATGGCGTGATCCTGCTAGGTATGTATAAAGAAGGGCATCCGCCCAAAAAATTTATCGAAAATTTTTAAAAAATAATAATAATAATAATTAAAAGAAAAAAAAGTCGAAATAATTTGTTAATAAAAGATTTAACCTGTTGAAAATAACCTTTGGTTAAATTTTCAACGAAAAAAATTTTTTTGATGTGTTCTAAATACACTAAATCCCCAGTAACTCGGCACTTGTAACCGACGTCCAATAATCCGGCACCATCCCCTACGCCTTTTCCCCTTTCTACACCACAAACCTTTAATTAAAGATTCTTTTAAACTATGTAATTAGTTAATTGTGAAATTTGGTATATGGTTAAAAAAAAAACTGTAGAACATAAACACAAATACTTTACCCTTTATGAACTTTTTTAAATTTCTATAAATTTTTTTATTCAATCCAGTAATCCGAACATTTTAATAACCCACCCTCTGGTTTTTAATAGTGCCGGATTGTGATTCTACCGTACATATGATTTTTATTTTTTTTTTTTATTTTAATACTCTAAAAAAAGTATTTAGTGTTTCTACTGGTTTTCCCCAGTGCCCATCCAAAAAAAGTCGTGCGGCCTATTTTCAGCGTTAAAATTAAATTATAATTAAGGGGGGATAGAATTCGAAAGTTAAAAATTTTACCCCAAATTTCCTCCTTTTAAAATCTTTTTTTAATTCCCCTTATTCTTATGGTTTTTGACTTATCCTAAAAAAACGAAATCTTTTATTTTTCGTTTTTTTTTTATAAAAATTTAGAAAAAAACCTCAAAACGCCTTTTTTGATTTGCATTTGGCGTCGAATGAGCTATCCTTTTATTTTTCGAAGCCTTCTAACTTTTTCCCAAAAAAACACTTCTCGGCTAGACTAACATATTTTCTGTCTGTATACATAATATATCCTTCATTTTACTGCTCTTGCCTTTTTACAAGCAGAAATTACCACCAGAAGAATGAAAATTCTAATTGATCAAAAATCTAAAATATGTTTTGATATGGCTACACTTTTGTTTTTAAGCCAAAATTAAGGGGGAACAATGTTTATAATATTAATTTATATTTTGAATGATCAATTATTTTTTTTGTGGCTCGTAACCGATATTTTTAATCCGCATAAAAAAAGGCGGTAAACAAAAGTTCTAATAATATAGGTTTCGATTGTATAGAGTGACTGCAAAAGTGTCCGCAATAAATGTAATTTTTTTTTTTCAGGATTAAAGGGGTTTTTTTTTTAAATTTTGACCCCCACAACAATATCTAAAAGGATAGAAAAAAATTTTTATATAAGAGTTTCAGTTTTTTATCTATTATCTTTTGGAAACGAAAGAAACAAATGAACATCAAAAAGTTATGAAAATTGAATAAGTTAACCTTTTTTTAAAGAAACACCCTTTTATTTTTTTTAGAGTAAAAGGGCTATTCATCCTCTTTTAAAAATATATAGTTTACTGGCACTTTTTTAGCCGTTTCGAAAAAAAATTTAAGTTTTTAATTAAAACTTTAATTGATAGTAAAAATCTGCAATACCTTGAAAAACAAACGATTTAATTTGTTTTTCAACTCAGAACCCCCTTTTGGAAAACAAGCTTTAAATTGTGGTTATCCTATCAGATAATAGTATAAAGAAGCATATTTCTCTATAATAAAAAGTTAAATATGCATATTTATTGAAAAATATACGTATTAAAATTTAAATATTTTGAAATTTTTTTAAAAGGACTTGAACGTTTTCCTTGTTATTGGTGACAACTTTGGTGACGTCACTTGCAAGTAAAAAATATAAAAGCTTTATGTTTGTGTGTTTTCAGGTGTTTTTTTCGATCTTCAACTATCTAAATAAATGTTTCTTGACCTTTTTTATAAAAAACAATTTCAAAATGGACATAAATTTTAGCAACCCGATTAGAAACCTCCCTAAGATAGACGCTTTTATGATTGTGGATTCAGGATTTCTCAAAATCTTATTGTAGGTTATGTTTATGGAGTGAAAAAAAGGAGTACCATCTTTATGGAAGACGAACTGAAAAAGTGCCCTTTTTTTTTCCCCTTTTTTGAATTTAATAAAAATACCGTTAAGAAAAAAAGAGAAAGTACTAACCTGCTAAAATTTAACTTCTAGAACAAAAAAAACCATTTTTAAAAAAAGTTGGTTATTTTTTAAAAAGTGTTTATAATTACACTGTGTAACAGAAAACCCTCCCAAAAAAAAAAATCGTGGATTTGTAATATTTGGACTTATACAATATACAATAACCCTCAAATGTTTTTATTAGCCTCAGTTTTCTGGGAAGGGGGTCTAGTGGGGGGGAATAAAGGGGGCGACCCATTATTAGGGACAGGTAGGTGGATTATGCTTGAAACCCCCCTTTTTAGTCGTTATTTTATAATCATTTAGTAAACATCTGTTGATTTTTCGATTAGATAGATCTACTTTAAAAAAAATTTGTCGACGCGAATTTATTTGTTTAATAAAGCTGATAAATTCTGTTATATTTTTTTCGGGTTCCCGGAAGGCGAAAAAAAAACCCGATATTTTCACTAGAAAAAACATGAACTTTTTTTATGAAAAGGGGCGATCAAAAAGCCCGGGGCCCCCAAAAAGTGTGTTGCATTCGTTTCGAGAACATTGACGGGATGGAAAAGGTAGCAAAAATCTATGCCATTTGCAGTTCCAAGGGTTTTGGGGGGGAACCTCGTAATCACGTAGATGATTTTTTTTTGCATGACGAATATAAAAGGGGAATTACTAGCAAAACTAAGCGTAGCATTCGGGTACCCCAATGTTCCGTCTAAGGGACCAGTACCCCATGAAAACATTCCCCCATTCCCCAACCACCTGAGAGTTACACCTTGATTGGAATCACCCTTTCTCGAAGTACTTCGCCAGAAGCCGGACCTTTACATCCCTAGTTCCATTGATTTTGGATACACCTAAATTTAATCACCAAAAATTGAAGGATTTGCCGTTTTTTGGGGCCCCTCCCGAAAAAAAAGGGAACTTCTGGGACCCCGCCTGCGCAGTGGAACCTTTTAAAAAAAGGGGGAGGGTGTCCATCTAAAAAAAAGGGAATCTACTCTAAAAAATTTTTTTAAAGGGGACGGTGATTTAGTTTTTTTCCATGATTTTCCCCGGCCCCCCGGTCGAACTAACTTACCATAACGCCCGATAAATGGAGACTATTCATAGATTCGTTTTAAAACAAGTCTAAAAGCTGTTTTCTTTTTAATGGGGAAAAAAATCCATCCGTTCCTTAGCTCATTCGGAAATAAAAGAAAATAAAAATCTGAAAATGATAATTTTAAAATTTTTTAAAGTCCGAAGATCACAAAAAGGAATAATTTCAGATTTGAAAATGGTAGCGTTATTGACAGGACTTTTCAGGATAAAAAAAAACTGCTGCTTTTTTTTTGGGGGGGAAGCCGTAAGGAGACAAACATTTTTAAAAAAAAGGGTTTTCCACTGAAAAAAAAAAGTTTTGGGGGTTAAAAAAATTTTTTCCCCCTACCGTTAGTTCAGAAAGAAAAAATATTTCCCCCACTTCCAAAAATTAGGATTGATCAAAAATTTTTTTAAAAACACTGGATAAAAACAAATGCTTTAACCATTTAAAAAGTTTTTAAGTATAAGGAAGCCAAAATTAAAAAGGAATTTTTTTTGGTCCCCAAATTAGGGCCCCTTTTTAAAAAAGCCAACTTTAGGACATTTTTTAAAAGACCATGAAAGACGGGGATGGTGCATTTGAAAATTTTGAAAAAATTTTTTGGGGAAAAAAAACAGGAAAAAACGGGAACTCTGGAAAAACTGCCCCACGGCCTATCATATTTTAAAATGCAACATGTCCCTAAAAATTCACTTTTCCAAATTTCCCCTTTGGGCTTTTTCCCGAAAATCTGGGGGAAACGGAGAATTTGGGGGAAAGATTTCACCAAGACACGCATCGATAAAAAAGATATCTGGAAAGTGGGGCCCCAATATTTGCCACTATTGCTGGGCCCCAATAGGACATCCAGTCTTTCTTATAAAAGGGAAAAAAGGGGTTTTTGGGGAAAAAAAAAATTAAAATAAAATAAACCCCTTTTTAAAAGTTTATACTGAACATAAATTAACTGTTACTAAAAAGTATCATCCTTTTTTTTTTTTAAAATTTAAAAAATCATATTAAAGTGAGTTTTTTTTGAATTTTGCCAAAATCAAAACATGTGTTTTCCTCATTTTAAAATGATTCGAAAATCGAAGCCAGATCTGGGGGCACAGGCCCAAAAAATTAAAAACCAGCCACAATCATTCAAGGGGGCAAAAAAAAATTTGAATGTTGGATGTTATCTAAAATATTTTTTTGTATATAAAAGGGGAAAATTTAAAGAGGGTATTTTTTATATTTACTTAAAGGTCTCCAATAAAAAAATTTGAATGGATCAAAGTTTTTTGGTTTCTTTTGACAATTTAACCACTTTTTTTTTTTTTTTTGATTTTTGGGACAGATATAAACAGGTTTTGTGGTGTTTTTAAGAAGTATTGGTACTTTTGGGTACACACCATTTATATACCATTTTAGCCCAAATTAAAAAATTTTTTTCCCCCGTAGTTGATTCTTTTTAACTTTTTCTTGTATGACGTCCCCGGGAAAAATAAGTCGACGCCCTTACAGAAAATTTTTTTTTGGGGAAATTTTTTTTAAAAATTTTAAAAAATTTAAAATTGATTTTTTTTAAAATATAGAAAATTTCCCGAAATATAGAATGTATTTTGTTTTTTTAAGGAAGTTTAAAGGGTATAAGCCCTTTGATCAAAAAATTTCCCCCCAGTTGAAAAAAATTTTCCCAGTTGGGGGATTCTGCCAATAACAAATTTCACAAATAATTTAATTTTTGCCTACTTAAAATTGATAAATCGGGGGGTTAGGGGAAAATTATACTTTTAAGGGGGCCCCCTTTTTTTTGATTTTTTGCTTTTTTGGTTATATTTTTGGAAAACAAGTTTTTTTTATTGATAAAAAACCCTTTTTTTTTTTT